>CM076576.1:167631864-167770438 GCA_034641835.2 Pinus albicaulis
AAAATCATTGTCATTTCATTTATGGTAATTAAATGTTAATAAGTGTCTTTGGTCCTAGTGTCTAGGGTTTTCGATTCATTTGCATATATGTCATAAAAGCCTGCAGGATGAGGATGGTTCCGCAAATTTTGGTTTTATATTTTTTTATTATAAGTATTTGAAAAACATTTCTAGTCCAAAACTCTGTTTTGGAACTAGAAATTGTTCAATATTATTTTTGTAATAAATTGTATTTATTTCACCAAGAAGCAGTTTCAACGCAGACCTCTGATCTTTTCCTCAACTAAAGAGTCATACCCCTGCAAGAAGATAACAAAATCATCAAATCAAAACTCAGAAAAGCCAAAAAGAGATTGTATTAAAAAGCCAAATGTGAAAATGCAAAAAACATTGTAATGTGGGTTATCAAATAGATTTGGATCAAATCTGATTGTGAAAGATATTTACATCATGTATAAAAGGGCAAACAAGTTTCATTTCCAAAGATCCACAGCATACAAGTCAAAATCTGGAGTTTGGAGGCCGAAATCGAGTTTTGGAGCATCGTTGACAGAGTTTGGAGGTCGTGAGACCCACTTGGGCAAAAGCGACCCACTTGGCAAAAGCGACCCACCTGGGCGTTTTTCACAGTGTAAATTATAACGCGTGAGACCCACTTGGCAAAAGCGACCCACTTGATCGCATGCGACCCACTTGCCAGCAGAGTTCAGAAAAATCGAGTTGAGCGCCCAGTTTCGATTTAAATCGTCTCCAGCTGCCTTCAAACAGGTTCTAAACTATTGCTCAGTAGTTTTTAATGTGTTGGTGGTATCTTGAAGACTTCAAACATCTGAATGGAAGAGTAAAACCCTACATACATGGCTGATTTGTTCCTCAGGGTTTTAAAATATATATGGATGGTTTTATGAGTATTTTTTCCACCTTATATCATTGATATATCCACCTTTGCATGTATGGTCAACGCCCCACTGTTTTCACATCCATTATTTACCACTGTCATGACTTTTGTTCCATGATGATCATTGACATATTGTATCTCATTGCCCATTGACACTTATAACTCTGTTTTCACTGTCCATTGACAAACACAGTCATATGATGCATTTCTCCCTTTGACAAAGTTTATCCAATATTCTAAAGGCTGCTTGCTACCATTTGTCAAATTTCACTTGAAAATTAAAACAGAGACTATGCTTCTATTTCAATCCACCTAAAACAGAGCTGGTATCATTGTTTGTTTCCTTAATGGTGCTTTGACAGTGGGGGATATTTATTGGGTGTTGAAACACACATTATAACTCTGTTTTCACTGCATTTATATCAGTATACATAGTGCCAATATCTTGTTCAAATCCATGTCAGAGACAGAGTCAGAGTATGAGCAAGGGTCAGGCAGTGATTCCACGACTGAAGGTAATGTGCCACGGGGGTCTCATAGAGTTGTCAGAGGTGGTAATCATCGCAGAGAGGATCCTACTTCTTTGGCTCGGTTGCAGGCATGTCCACTAGCAATGGATTGTTTTCAGTATTTGTCATGTTTCCGATTGTGTGAGATGATTGCACAAACCCGGCTTCATCGTGAATTGGCTCGTCTGTTTGTTCTACATTTACGGGATGGCTGGGTAAATCTTGTCGGGGTTGATTTCATTTTGTCACCCTTGACTATTGCTCAAGCCACTGGCATACCAAACATGGGCGAGGAATGGAACAAACGTCAGCATTTAGAGAAATTCCACTATGAGCCATACATTAAAACTGGATATATGAGTTACTTAAGTAGAGTTTTTCCATTCAGATTCTTGAAGGATGAGTTTGCACCGCTGATGAAACTCATCATTCAGTATTTTAGTTGTGAGGGCAGATATGCTCGTCTCTTTGCGTACCATATTCGTTTGTTGATGCACTTCACGAGGGTACGTATGATGAATATTCCGTATTTCATATATCGCAACATAGAGAGGATGGTGATTTTTGTGCAAAAGAAGACGAGCCCAGCGCAGCAGTACAGGAGTATATACCATTACGCTTTGATCAAGATCATAGTGTTACATCAGTTGGCAAAGCAGGGCATCACTTGGGAGGATTTCATTTCTCGTGACTTTTTCACAGTGCCACAGCCACCTCCCGAGACAGTTCATGATGCGGGAGAGCCTTCACACCAGCCGGACATTCCTGAGGTTGAGCATATCAGCGCTCCTTTGGTTCGGACATATCAGCGAGGCCACAGGGCCTTATTTGCAGCGACACGGCGAGTATTATCTCCACGTGAGGTGTAAGGGGTCTTGCCGACTTCATCAGCAGAGCGAGTATTATCTCCACATGATGTGGAAGGGGTCTCGCCTTCTTCTTCAGCGCAGGTACAGATACAGGACAGGGGCAAGAGGCCCATGCATGATGAGGGCCCATCAGGTGGCCGGGACATAGATTTCACAGTCATTGATGTTGATGCGAGCTCTCCTAGCTCGAAACTGAGGGAAGTCATCCAGGAGCAAAGGGCCGAGAATGACAAGCTGAAATATCAATTGCAGAAGGCTCAGTGGGTGATTAACTATTTGGAGCAGCGCAACAAACAACTTGAGGATGAGCTCACATATTATGAGTTGCGTCGAATCCGTGAGGACCGACAGTGGAATCGAAAGAGACCCGGTGACATGACACCAACTGACCGAGATACTGTACTCACACATGTGAACATTCACCTGGAGAAATTGTTGGCGAAGGCCAATCGAGACAAAGATATGCTTTGTCACATGAAAGGCCATTATTGGGCTCGCATGCATGTCTGCAAAGCGAGAATGAAGATTCTGAAGAGGAGGTTGCGCAAAGCACTAAGATGGCAGAAAAGGCCTGATCCACTCCGGATTTTGGCTGAGGCTTCATTGAATGGGAAAGACACATGATGGAGGACCTGCGCTCCGAATTTGGGTGAATTCGGAGAAAATTTTGTCATTTCCAAATTTTTGGGTCAAAAAACAGGTTTTTCAGTTAAGTGGGTCTCACCCTCATATGCTCACTTTTTTTTGGGACACTTGCTGGAGGAAATTTTTGCATTTTTGGATTTTTCATGGTTAGTTATGCATCCTCAGGCATCACCTAAGAATTTCATCAAAATCTGGATGGTCAAAGAGCTCAAAAACACCATGAAACCCACCTTGCTGCCACCTTTTGCACCAGCAGAAAGTACTTCTGGGAGAAAGAAGTTTTGGAGGGTCAAATGAGCTCCAAATTTAGAAATTCCACTTGGGTTGGATAGTCAACATCCAGGGCTTTCCAACGAGCTATCATGAGCTCAATGTGGATGCCGGGAAGTACCTAAAATTCAGGCTGGAAAAAATGCGACCCACTCGGCTCAAATGCGACCCACTTAAATTTTTTGCTGAATTTTCAACTGCCAGCTCAGATTTTCGCCTAGTATGGACCAGTTTTGCTTATGGATGGAATTTTTGGGTTTTTATGATGTAAATGTATATTGGGCATGTAACTTTGGCTTATTTTTATCTATTCTAGAAGATTCACTCTCAAAAGGGTAAAAAATCATGTAATGGATCAGTTTCCACTCTTTTAGAGGCAAGTTGTTAGCTGCCTAGATTGTAGTTCCATGAATAGAATTGGTTGAAACTGATCCCTGAAGGAGGAATTCGACCCCTAGAGGTGTGGGAAGGAGTTAGAGTGATCTATATATTGTAATTTCTCAATCATTTTCAGAGGTTGGAGAGGTTGGACTCTTGGGAGACTTTTGATATCATTGTACATATTTTTCATATTTTGGCTAAGGAAAGATCAGGGGTTTTGCGGCACTTGTTGGGATCCTTGTGGTGTTCTGTTCTTGATGGTGTTTCTTCTTTTTTTACTATAAGTTTCTTCATGTTTAATGTATGCCATCCTTTCATTATGCTTCTGAACTAAATTGAATGAGTGAATAAGGTTGAATCCATTGTTTACAGTGCTTGGCCTTTGAATTCAGTTAGTTCTATATGTTTTCAGCTGTTTGGAGAGGATCCAAGTTCTTCTTTGCCCTCTTCGGCTCCTCGTCGGTCTCATCTGTCCATATATCCAATCAAAAGCATCAAGACAATCACCTACCTCGCCCCAACTCGAAATCTGCAAAGGTCTGACCTTATCCCCGGACCCAAAATTTGTTTTCCCATTTCTCCAGCGAAAACCCAAAAACCAAAAAATCAAACATACCTATCTCTTTACTAGCCTAAAATTAGTTCCTATTGTAAGTCATCTCGCATCCTATTGCTCATTTTATCGAGATTGACGGAGAGAGCCCTCTCCTGTCCTCGTAGGGCTAGCTACGAGGCTGAGCGTGGTTTGATGTGGCCTTGAGTTTTACCTCATTTTGACTGTGAGAGGTAGATTTGTTAACAACACGGAAGGCGAGAAATCCACCGATAGGGTCAGATGGAAATCAAGGTACTCCATGAATCCCAAGTTTGATAATGTGTGCTGACGTTGAACACAGGGGAAACCACTCAGTCAAAGACCCATAATGATGATCAAATGTTGAGCACGAGGTCACCTATCAATGATGGAAATAGGCCCCGAGGTGCGGCTCTAGGTTTGCTCTCAGAGAAATGTGTCGTGGTCGATAAGAGACAAACCCGCCGGCAAGAAGTCAATGGGGACCTTCTCAAACCAGCACGAGCAGAAGACCAAATCATCTGATGTGATAGAACATGATACTAACAAGACCGGGAAGGCCGACTGGATAATGAGTCAAGAGACACCACAGAATGGCCGACTCAGGCTAAACTTCCCTTGAACAAAAGCACGACTCTGTGATGACCATGGCAGTAAAAAGTGACACTGTATAAATCTGTCCTGCAGGAGGCAAAACAAACTCTCCATATGATTGGAAGAGATAACCAACCGGGGGAGAAATGACAAGTGAAACATGGTAAAGGCTGAACCTAGGTCAAAACTAAAACCATCCCAAATGAAGGAAATATACATAAGTATATGTGCTTTGTTCAAGGGCGACAAACTGACTCTGTACTGCCATCAAATTGCGAAGTTACATCCCGTTCCCGCTCTTTTTTTTATATTTGATTTTTTTGTCTTTTTCATATAATAATCCTGAAAAAGAATAAAAGAATGATATAGTACAATGGATAGAACGAGTATCAAGAAATAGATGCACTAGTTCCTGGAATAGGAACAATCCTATACTCAATGCAAGGTGGCAGAAACTGGTAAGCGATACTCAGAGGAATGTTCCATCCATGGGTAAAAGGGTGTCAAGTCGCGATAGCTAAATGCATGCAAAGGTTAACTTGTGCAGACAGTCAAGGTCGAAAGTTGGCTTAAACATCGGGTCCAAAATGAAGCCGGCTAAAGGCCAGGATAAACAAGTAGCCAATATGCAATGCAGTAATACAACTTAACGACACCGGGGAGCCTCTAGGGTACGCTTGAGAAAAATGATAAGTGATGAAGGAGAAGAATGAAGCTTCAACACGAGAGACATGGCGGGACTTAAAGAGGACTCCCGAGCCTACATAACGCGACATGGGCAACAAGTGATAGCGAGGAACTAACTAGGAAGCCCATGTAAGGAAGGCTCTACCATCAAGTCATGATTAAAAATCGGCGAGTGAAATGGGTGTAATGCTCATGACCTGATGGGATCGACCCTAAGGAAAGTGATCAGTATGGAGGCTAGTATGCAAGATGCAACGGAAAGTGATTCCCTAACCTATATGCCAGTGAAGATCATATACCTGCCATGAAGAGTCGGAAAACATGGATAAAAAACCGGGAAAAATCTCAAAATCGTCAAAATGTACCTGAAAACATACCAAATTGGGCACTTCCAAGCAATCGAGTTATACAACATAAGATAGATCGAAAAAATAAGCATAAGGAATTTTTTGCGAAAATTTTCAAATTTTTAGCCATAAATAGACAAATTACCTCTCATTTGGTTCATTATTGCATAGCTGATTTGGAAAAAGTGCTCTGGAGCTAAAAACTTGTTTCGTCAAATCAGGAACAACCGATCGTCGGAATTCAACGAAACTTTAGGTAGGCTCCTTAATCATCCTGTTTATTCATTTTGTCCGTTTGGAAATTAAAATTAAGTGATTTTTTGCCTTGAAACCCTTGCTAAAAATTGCGTATCTATGCATACGCGGGTTTAATGAAGGAAACCCGCGTATACATGCGTCTGTGTACAGGAAAAACCGTGTATGCACACGGCCGAAACTTAAAAAGCGTATCTAATGCAAAATTTGATGAAATTTCTCAGGATGACCATCTCATGGAGGGAACGTGAGCATAGCGCAGTAGACAGAGGTCATCCGGGCCGCGCGGCGCAAAACATCCTCACGAAATTGCGGATTGTTGAAATTCTTTAAAATGCCCAATATGAAAAGTAATGTGCGATTGCTTGAAATGCTCATAAAGTTTACTAGGAACCATATCGGGATTGCTTCATTATTGATCGAGGATGCCATATGCATAGAGGTGTGGAGGATATGTTCTCGGACTCTCCGGGGAGGGACAGTCGACCTTCACGAAGCCACGGAGGGGTTAGCGCGTGAAGGTGTGTCCGGTTATGTTACGTAGATAATTCCAAAAAGGTTGGAACGCAGATTGCAATTAGAGATATCAGGGATTTTCACATGAAAATCCTCCTTTTCACCATTAGCAGAGTGGCAGGATCTGCCTCACTACATCAGGCGTCTAGGACGCAAATGAGCATAGCTGTAGAGTGTTTGACTCATGTTTATGATTGGTGCACAGCCCTGTTACTGAATATGAAACAACAACTGACCTCTATTCGCCAAGTAAAGACCAAACACTTTGGCTATGGTACCATTTTGACAACATTATTCTTTGAGAGGATTCCAGCTTTGAGACCCAGAGTCATCTCTACTATCAGTAGCCCGCGGGACCCAAGAATTGCCCGTTGGGCAGACATGATGAAGAGACTGGGGGGCAGTGAGGTACCCTGCACCACATGGGACGATGAGTTCTTCCTTTGGTGGGGAGAACAGATCATCGTAGTGGACGACTATCCCTATGCCGGGATGGACTTCCGAGGAGATCCAGACCTAGTACTTCCACCTGGCACAGCATGGGGAGCAGTCGGTAAGTTTTTGCAAAAAAAATTTGACTTATATGATTTTTTTGGATTTTTCAAATATGTATGAAAAATGAAAAACAAACATGTTTTTGATTGGATTCATAATGACTGACAATAAAATATGATCATGTTTCAGATGTTGGACCAGTTCGTCTTGAGGGACTCCCACGCCATAAGCGTCGCAGGGGCGAGGCAGAGACAGTGGACTCAGACAGGACCTTTACAATTACTGCCGTGTGATGGTTTGATTTCCTTTTCATTTCTTTAAATTGTTTTGCTCAGTAATCTTTTGTTTATGAACATTTCGCAGAATTGCTTTGTTATATTGAAATCATAATTGGATTGCGTGAGTGATAGAATTATTAATTATAACTTGAAATGTCTTGTTGATAATTCTGATCTAATGCTGCGCTATCTAATTAAGACTATGGTTCATTTAATTACTGCTCGGTTATAATTGCAATGGTTGTTCAATTAAGTTACTATTCAATTATAACTACGATTGTTGTTGCTTCAATAACTGTGATTAATGTTCATGCTGATAGGTTGCTGATTCAATTACATTTATAGTTGCTGTGTCTTTCTAATGACTTAGTTTTCTTGTTCGGTTCCATTTAAGATTGTTGTTTAATTCTAGTATTTTAGCATTGCTATTCATTTCCATTAATAAATCATTTTTGTTAGATGAAGCTTTGCTGTTCATTTCTGTTGATTCATTGCAAGAGTGCTTTTAAAGAGTTTTCCTAGTTTACTTTCAATAGCAGCTTTAGTTCAATTTCGATTTCATTTTAATTGCTTTAAAGCAGGACTCTCAACTGTAGAGAACATTGGTTATTGCTTCCTCGTTCCCAGATTGATTGTCTTGTTCCGGTTTGATTTCAATTTGCATCAATATCGAATGAGTTATTGCTCTTTGTATCTCGATTGATGGTTGTTTAGTGAATGATTTAGTTTTGAACATTTCAATTTCTTGCTGTTCCAATTAGATTTTGTTTCCAGCTTTCATTTACTTTTGCATTTTAAGCACTATACTGCAAAACATTACTCTTGAGTAAATAACCGCCTCAGACTGAGTACACTCTTGAAATAAAAAGTCGTCCCTGGGTTGATAATTAATGTGAAGGTAATTAGGAGTTAAAAAGACCCTTTTTATCGCTCCACAATAGATACAACGATTTTTGATGTGATGTGACAAATGTATAAAAATGTATGATGTTTTTGATGATTAAATTTTAATGTATGGAATGATTAATATGCCAATCAATTTCTTGATTAGCTAATGAGTCTGCCATCCAATTGTCAGCTCGAGGAATATGAATGAATGTTAAAAATTGAAATGATCTTTGTAACAAACGTACCCTCAAATAAAACCGGAGTAAAAATGGATCTCGAACCCGATAAGTATTGTTCAACTACGACACCACTAGCTGGGAGTCCAAGAAAACTACCAACGAATCAACAACCAAGGATATTGCCTCTGAGAGTAGATAAACAATTGCAGTATACTCTGCTATATTATTGGAAGCAGGGCCAATGAAGACTGCTCTTGATACTAACAACTGACCGGATGGATGATGGAGTACCCAAGCCACGAAAGCTAAGTTCCGGGTGTGTCTACTAGCACCATCGACGAAACCATAATGACTCATGACATTCGACACAACCTGCCAAAGCAGATAAAAAAAATCACCATCACATCAAAGACCAAAAAACCAGATATGTACAAAACAAAAATACTATATACAAAAGCAAGACACCAGGCAGAAGCCTAGGCATAATACTTTCAAATAGATCCCATTTCTGGGCTCAGGCAACTCATTTACTTCGAAATCAACCAAGGTATATGCTCCCTTTTTAAGGACTTTTTTAACGATGAAGGGGCCATACCACATAGACTTAAACTTTCCAGCGCCCAGGGCATTCTTCTCTTGGGCATAGACCAAGACAAGATCACCTTCTGAGAAAAGCCTAGGTTTGACTGCCTTATCGTACTGAACTTTGACTCGTTTCTTATGTGCCTCATTCATCGTGGTGGAATCCCGACGCTGCTCATCAAGATGCTCCAGATGAAGGAGATGTTCTTCAAGACTAGAAGTGTCAAGAAGAAGCTGAACAACTAACTTAAGAGAAGGAATCTCACACTCAATGGGAAATATGGATTCCAGCCCGTAAACTAGCTGAAACGGAGTAAAGCCAGTTGCAGTTTTCATTGACGTCCTGTATGCCCAAAGTGCAGGATACAGCATGATATGCCAGTTGGATCGAGCTTCATTAATTGTCCTTTGAAGAATTGTCTCAAGGATTTGTTCACGGCTTCCACTTGCCCATTGGCCTGAGGATAATACGGAGATGAATGCTCCTGCTGGAAACCTAATTTTAGAGCCAACTTAGCCATCATGTTGTTCTGAAAATGACTGCCATGATCAGTGACAATCTCTCTAGGAATACCAAAACGAGAAATAACCTGGTTGAAAAGAAAAAGAGCTGCCGTCTCACCATCATTCCCAAAAGTAGGCATAGCCTTGACCCACTTCGTAAAGTAGTCTACTGCTACAATAATGTACTTGTGACCTTTAGCCGAAGGCGGGTTACAAGTAGTATAATCAATACCCCACTTTGTAAAGGGACCGACAGTAATGACTGGAAAAAGCAGAGCTGGATGAGCGCGTATTTTTCGAGTATAGACTTAACACGGATGACACTTTTTGACCGACTCCATACAATCTTTGAAAATCGAAGGCCAAAAGTATCCAGCACGCAAGATTTTTTGGGTTGTAGCAAGCCTAGATAAATGACCACCACAAGCTCCACTGTGGAAATCATTCAGCATAGCCTCAACTTCTTCAAGAGTTAAGCAACGTCTCAGGATTGAATCAACCCCTCGACGGTATAAAGCATCACCAATAATCAAGTAATTTTTAGCCAAGTGACGCAACTTACGATGCTCATCTTTCGAAAAAGTAGAGGGAAACTTCGCAGTTTGAAGATACACAATGATATCTCCATACCAAGGATCCTGTGGAGAGATGAGAAACAAATGTTCATCTAGGAAGGATTCATCATAGACTATCTCTTCTCCATAGGGAAATTCAGAGATTAATTCCATGAAAACTAATTATTTCTTGGACTTGGCAGACATAAACTTAAGATCAAATTCCTGCAGAATCACGATCCATCTATTGCATTTGCCCCCAATCACTCACCTACTGAGAAAAAACTGAAATGGATTGGCTGCTGCCAAAACATAAGTTTTTCGTAGAAAAATGTAATGCTTGAGTCGCTGCACAGCATGAACAGCTGCTAAAGCTAGCTTCTCTATCGGAGTATACCGGAGTTCAGGTCCTATTAAGCCTCGACTAAGATAGTATATAACATGCTCTGCAAGAGCATCATCCTCCTGAACCAGGACCATACCGATGGTAGATTCTGCTGCTGCTAGATACAAAAGGAAATCCCTGCTATAATCAGGTGGACTCAATAAAGAAGCAGAGGTTAATGATTTTTTCAAAGCATTGAATGAGCGTTGAGCGAAGTCATCCCAAAAGAATGGAACTCCCTTCTTCAACAATCTCATAAATCCTTTGGTAACTTCAGCATAATTTACGATAAATCTCCGAAGAAAATTAGCTTTTCCTTGTAGACTTTGAAGTTGACGAATAGATGACGGGGGAGGCAACCAAAGTATTGCCTCAACCTTGAAGGGATCTAACCTAATCCCTTCCCTAGACACTATAAATCCCAATAACCGACCGGACGTGATCGCGAAAACACACTTGTTCGGATTCAACCTAATCTTGTAGAAATGACATCGTTCAAATACTTGATGGAGGTGAGTGGGATGGTCAATTCTCTTTCGAGAACGAGCAGCTAAATCATCCAGATACACCTTGATAATATGTTTGATGTCGTGGAAGGCATATGACATGGCCCACTGAAATGTAGCCCTAGCATTTTTAAGACCAAAAGGCATCTTCTTGTAAGAAAAAGTACCCCAGAGACAAATAAAGGCAGTCTTATGCTGATCTTCAGGACGGATAGTAATCTGATTATATCCGGAGAAACTATCCATGAAGGAGAAAATCTCATTGCCGGCACACTCATCGATAATATGATATATAAATGGTATGGGGTAATTATCTTTAGGACATGCTTTATTAAGGTCTCTGAAATCAATGCAAACTCGAATTATTCCTTGTTTTTTATCTACGGGAACAGGATTCGAAACCCACTCTGTCAAAGGAACAGGGAAAATAAATCCCGCCTTAAGCAGCTTCTCCACCTCGGCTTTGATAGCTGCAGCCTTCCTAGGATTGACCGGACGAAGTTTTTGCCTCACAGGCTTAGCATTTTCGTAAGTCTTGATCTCATGCAGGACAATAGATGGATCTATACCAGGAATTTCCTCATAAGACCAAGCGAACACATCCCTAAACTCTTTAAAGAGATCGATGTAAATTTGAATCTCTTCAGGGGAACATTCAGCTCCGATGAAGACATTCTCTATAACATTGGGATTCCTGGAAATGTTCAGTGTCATAGTTGGAGAAATCAAAACCATGTTCCCTTCAGCATATACCTGTGTTGGTGCTAAAGGGTTCAGGACTGGGCGAACAAGACCAGGAGACAAAGGACTTGGAAAACTTGATTCAACTTCGCTCAAATCAGGTAAAAAGTAAGACCGATGATGCAAATCATCCCACGGTCTATCTATACCAGTCATAGCTTCCAGGATGGCCTCTTCAGATGGAAGAGTGGTATCAAGGCAATCTTGGGAAGAAGAAGAACTAAGTGTTCAAGCCGGAGCCACATCGCCATCCAACTCATCCGGAGAAAGAGGAGATGGAATGGACTCTGCAGAGTCAACAATAGATTGATAAGAAATCTCAGCTGCAGACATCGGAAATGCCATTTCACCCACTTGACCTTCCACTAATGTGGAGGTAGGGGAAGGCAAGGTCCAAGGATCCAAAAAATAATGAGTTCTAAAGAACTCTCTTCGAAGAGGAGCCCTGGAGGATGAAATTGCATTTATATGAATGGTAGGAGGTGGAATATCAAAAGTACCCATCAAAGAAGAATACATTCCAACCCTTAAATTCTCAACAGGTGACTTGGCATTATCCAACTTTGGAATAGTTGAGTCAGTAGATGCATTCGGGTCTACAGGAGAACAGTCCAGTTGATCCACTGTAACAATCCTCCCTTCGTGAGGGAAACAAATAATCCGAAATAATGAGGATGCAATGGCATCCATCTCATAAATCCAGTTTCGCCCCAACAAAAGGTTGTAGTCCAAGCTTGCATCAACTATCTCAACTTCTATATTTACAGTTTTGCCCCCAACACAGATGTGCAAAGCTAGGATAATACCATGCAGTCTGTGAGAATGACCATCAAACGCAGTCAGAAGAGTAGCAGATGGAACAACTGTGGGAGATCCAATTCCCTTCCAGCATGTGAGAGACATCACACATGTGGAAGCACCCTCATCAACAACCGTCTGAAAAATATTGAATTTTCGGTACGATGATTTAATATGAAAATCCATATGATGGGGGAGTCTCTTTTTAAAATTAGACATATCGAATGTAATCATAAGAGAGTTCTTTGGATCGACAGCCCCAATAGCAGTGAGCAAAGCACTGCGCTGAGCCAGACAAGACTGGAGCACCTCAAGAGCCGACCTGGCACAAGGAATCTGCGCCAGATCTTCTACAATAGAGTAGTTCTGGGCAGCCCTAGCATTTGGAGTAATCGTCTTATGCTTAGTAGATGCTTTGGGCATCCGAGGTATAGGCTCAACAGTAGGCTTCGTAATGTGAAGCGGCTGAGTAGCATCGGGAGCACCCTTGGCTTTCGAAGACTCATCTTCGCCATAATCATGGGATCTCGTGGCGATATCCACATGAGCACTCATCATGCATATGTTTTATGGAGTTTCCACTTCCTGGGTGCCCCCAGAGGAAGCCCCAGTATTTTGATTCACGCCAACAACTAGCTGTTGCCCTTGGGGAAAAGGGTTTGTCAACACAACCTGGGAACTGGAAGAACCCTGCTGAGCTAACAAGTGCTGTGTATCCTGAATTTTAGGGCAAAGGTGAGTAAGATGGTCTCCAGCACATAACTTGCATGGAAACTTCACTTTCTTTTTATCCTTTGGACCCTCACCAACATGCTCGTTGGATTTATTTGCATTACCCTTCCCATTCTTGCCCTTTTTCTTATTACGTCCCTTCTTCTTCCCTTCGGATTGTTGATTTCCTTTGGGGTCGGAAGTCTGAATGACATTTATTGACAACGATTGAGAAGGCGATGACTCAACAGGCACAGCCTGATCAGAAGGAGCAAATTGTATAGACAACTGCTGCAATTGACTAAGCAGGTTAGCTGCACCACTATTGATCGACCCAATAAGTCCATCACCATGAGGACCAGGTTTAGTCTTGGATAAGTCTAATTTGGAGCGAGGAGCATTAGGCAAATATTTATGAAGGACACCAGACTGAGAATATATCAATTCAAGCTGTTGGGCCCTAAAAATAGCCTGCTCCTCGGAAAATACCCTGGACAGGGATACATCCTTAGAAATATCTGACTGCAGAGATTTCAGAAACCATTCCAAAAGGAATTCTCCTGGAATATGAGCTTTAATAAGCCTCTTCCTTCTCCGCCATTCCTGAATATGGTCAGAAATGTGGGTTGCATCGTCCTGTTTAAAATTAGCTAGGAGTTCAGTCCCGGCATCATAACAGATAGGCAACTGGAAATGATTTAGAAATGTCGTAGCCAGATCTCCAAAAGTAGCAAAACTGCCCCCAGTTAACTCAATATACCACTTGGCAGCGTTTCCAGTTAAGGTGCGTTGAAACAATCTCAACCTAATCGAATCGTCGATCAGGGAGTCAGACGAACACCATAAATGGAAGGTGGTGATATGGTCAGCCAGGTCCTCTCCATTCTTTCCTTCAAACTTTGGAATGTCTGAAGGTAGTTTGGTAGGAACCGGAGGCCACCCCGGACTATATCAAATCGGATCATTCGTCAATTTCGACAAATATGGCAAGTTTAACGTTGCCAGAAAAGGTAAGCGAGGAGGAGCCTGAGGATTCCATCCTTGATGGGATGAATTCCCTACATTCTGAAAAGAGTAACCTGGATTTGATGAGGCACCAGGTTGCCAGAAAAAACTCGTAGAAAATGTTGGGCCATAGGACCCAGCATTTGGAGAAGGACCCCCTCCCAACGTAGAGTTACCAAAGATCGGACCAGTTCCCCCCCCGAAGTCATGAATGAAGAGGAAAGCCCCTAATAGGGGTTCCAAGTATTAGAAAGAAGGGAAAAATTCTGATAAGCACTCGATGGAGGGAAAGAAGCATTCCCTTGTTGATCAGCGTAAAACTGATTCCCTACCCCCACTGCTGTAAATATAGGGTTCCAACCTGTAAAGGTAGTCGAACTCTGACCTCCAGACCAAGGGTTAAAACTCTGAGTCTGAGAAGTAAAAGGAAAAGACCCTAAGGAAGGATTCGAACTAGGAATATGCCCAGTCTCGAAGGGGAACCCTTGAAAAGAAGCTGACCCACTAGCCATGGAAGACATGGGGGTAGATGCAACTGTAGCAGTGGAAAAGGAAAACGAAGGAATCCCACTAGTGGGCATTCCAAAACAAAAGGGACCAGATTGAGAAGCATGTGCTTGGGTGAAACTAGAGCCAAACACAACAGTACTAGAAGCAATCGAAGATATAGCAATAGTGCCTCCTCCTTCAACAGAAGCAGGAGTCTGAATGCCTGCAGCACTCACAACCGAAGCTGCGTTCCCAGTCGTGGCCATCGAAAGGTATGAATAAAAAGGAGGACTTTCTGGTATTTCTGACTTAGGTCTGATGTAATCAACAACAAACGGATAATCAGGAGGAAGAGGAGATGGAAGTGATTCAGAAAGCTGAGATACTTCCTCTACTTCAACTTCTTCTTCTCCTGGAAATAAGACTCTCGAGGTGAGCGGAGCGCTCCTCTCGGAACCAACACTGGAACCAACTACAAAACCTTCAAGCCCTTGTGGAGGATCTCTCTCCACTGCATCAGATACCACAGGGTGATACTCACCTGCTATATTACTCCTACGCCTTCTTGAAGAAGGCTCAGCACTCTCGGGAGATAACCCCCGGATTCTCCTCGATCAACGAGGCGCTTGATCAGCCACTTTAACAAATTTTAATTAGACTCAAAAAAGTATAAAGCTAAGCAATCTAGGAGCAAAGAGCACTCACTACAAAAAATCCCTGAGATAAAACCAAACAAGCAGCCTTCAGGTATTTTTGCTCCAGGTGATTAGGACCGGACACCAAAATACGAGAAAGCGAAAAATAGGACCTCCCGAAAGCAGTCTGGGATAATTACGGCCCAGGCCTACTAGCGAAGGTATCAGAAACAGTTACGGCGACCTCCTAACAACAGCCTTTGCCGGTGCAAGTACCCAAGCTTCGTCGGGGCACCCTCCAGAAGTACTGTTGGAAGTGATACGACGTCTGCCTCAGGTACCACAGGTATTCCCCCCCGCAGTCACCTGTGTGGAACCTAGGAATGGAAACTATGGGCACCAATCCATGTCAGAAGTCGGGCGGAACGGTCTTGAGGTAAGATCCAGCAAATCAGAGAGGGGGTATCTCTCTTCTCGGCCTTCACTTCCCCTCTCGCTTGACTCTATGGAGGAGAGCTTTCCCGGTCCACCTAACGGAGTTGGATTTCGCTCAATTAATAAACTTCTATGTTTTAGTTTGAGCGGCCTTGGAGAGTTAACTCTCCACTCACCTAATCCAAGGCCCTACAACCTAGCTAGTTGGTGTATGACACTTAATAAAAAACTTTCTAGTTGCTTTTAAATTAATGCGCTTATTTTAGTTGGCTATTATATTAAGTCAAAGGGATACGGAAATGAAACTCGTGGTGTTTTATGACGCAGAAAAGAAATTAATGAAAACCAAACTACATGCAAATGCAGTAATTGCCTTTCGATGAAAAGAAATTTCTACACGGGTTCTACGAGATTAATTTTTTTTCTTTTCAGATAACAAACTTCACACTCGCAAAAATTATGAAAAAGACTAAATGCTTAAGTGCACCTAATGCAAATTACTAAGAGAATGCTAATTCTAAGATACAAAATCTAACAAAGCAAAGAGAAATTCCCAAGAATCCTCCAGTTCTATCTCTTTTTGGTAGTCCACAAAGCTAGTTCCCCAAATCAGAATCTCTCAGTATAAAGACACCAAAATATGCTCGAAACGAGAGAAAGAAACCAATGAAAATTCCCTTCCCAAATCAAGTCAGAAACCGAAGGCAAGAAATCTCAACAAGGCTTCAAAAGATGAAAAGAAACCAAAACAAAAACACAAAACAAAAGCAATGGCAAAACAAAATGTTTTTGAGCTTTTTGAATTTTATAAAAGAAGACTTCAAAGAGACCAAGAAAACTATCCAATCACCAAGCCAAACAAACTCCGAATTTCAAGTAAAAACTTCAACAAAATGCTCCAAATCTTATAGTGCCACTTAGTAGCAAGATTTATATGAGCAAAAAGGAAGACAAGAAACTCAGTAACTCAGCCCAGAAGAATAGCACGATCTTGCAGCAAGAAAAACTTCAAAGACCCAAAAATGACTCTTCAAAAATTGCAACAAGACCTAGTCACATGAAATCAAGAAAACCAACTAAAAAGTAGGCAAAAATTAAAGTGCAAAGCAGAACATAAAGTGAGGAAAGAGCATATGAGCAGAAGCTCTCTGTCCTGATAAAGTAGAACAGCGAAGAATCTTCAGAAAGAGATCTTGGTACTCGAACCAAAAATGCAAGCACTAAAAAAACAAGATTTGCCTAATAAGCCAGTCTTCAACCAAACAAGAGAGAAAAATACCAATAACCACTATCAACACAATCCAAAGACTAAAAGGACATTGCAGGAATATGTCACCACAGACAGACAAGACCAAAAATTCAAGAAATCAAAAAATTCAAAATTTTCCCAGGCATACGCTACTTGGCAGTTTTGCAACAGGCGTGCATACGAGGCTGTGCCAAAGGAAACATGCGTATACGCAACTTCCTTTAACAAAAACTGTGTGTATACGCGTCTGTGTATAGAAAAACTCGCATATGGAAAGGTAAATAATGAAAAACAAAAATGATCAAGCCTGGATAAAGAACCAGGTCTTTAGTCTGACTGAGAAAAAGCTAACTGGACTGGAAATAATGACTAAAACTGTTGGAAACCTTTAAAACAGCTGAAACCATCCAACAGGGGAATCACAAAAATACGGTCCCTAGCGGAGTCGCTAGTTCTGTTTCGGGAAATAACTCCCTAGAGGTTTGTTGGGTCAAAACCTCCACAGATAAAGGCATGCTATTCAAGAAGGACTCACACAACCACACTTGTATGCTAAAAACTAGATAACATCGATAGTAGAACTCACCCGTAATCCTACATTTGATGTAGATCTCGCGGGGTCCAAACCCCCAGCAACCCTTCTTCCTCTTCAACCTGAAAACCAAGAAGAAATGTACACGGAAATCTAGTTGTACAACATATATTTATCCTAAATGTCAGTGAAATCCATGTGAAACATCATATAAACAATAATAAATGCTTAAACAACAATCTTTTCACATATGCAAGCAGATATTAACACGTGAATTCGGGAACAAGATGGTTCTTCTTCATTACGAACAGCATGTACAATGATAGTAAGGTGGAGAGATCACCTGAATCCTTCCACGATCTTCAAACAGACCGTCGTCCAGATCTGTCCCGCCCTTGCCTCGCTGGGATACTTTCAAGACTTGTGCACACGAGATGACATATAAACTGACGAACAGCTCTAGGAAACAAGGGTTTCCTGTAAAAATCTGGGAAGTGAAGGAGGCACGGGAATTCAGACTTGAATTTGGATTCCAACAGAGTATATTATCTATAATTTCCTCTCTCCCCCTTAGGCCATACACATGAGGGGATTTTATACTCCCTCAAAGTAGTTTCAATCAGTTGGAAACAGTTGGCCACGGGCTGGGGTGGTTGAATTACTGGAATAACCATCAACCCAGCCTCGAAAATAGGGAATTTTATATATTTTTTAATGATTTTAATGGCATACACGGAAAAGTGTATATGGAATCACGTATACACGCGGAAAAGTCTGGGCATACCCGCGTATGGGATTTTAAACACTGTTTTTTATGAACTTTTATCCAAGTCTGTGGGAATGGGTTCCCAAGGCCAAAAAGACAATCATGAATCACATGAGGGTGAAAAATGATGCTATAACAGCTTTGGAAGCCATTTCTTCTGTTTGTTTTTACAATTAATTACTCTTTTGACTCAGGAAAAATGATTTAGGCCTTTGAGGAAAACTTCTGATAGATTATAACAGTTTACAGAAGGATTTAAGAAGCCAATTTGTCAATTATTACTTTCTGTAATAAAAAATAGTCTCAGACCTTGGAAATCCTGTGAAATTAGGTCCAGGGTTTACAGAAAAAAATATTTGGGAAGCAAGAGGGCTTTCTTCAGGTCTGTAGAGGTCTCAACTTCTTCAATTATTCAATCTCTGTGTATAAAAGCAATCTCATGACTTTGGGAATCTATGAAAATAGGTCCAGGGTTTGCAGAAAGAGCTTAGGAAGTAACAAGGCTTTATTTAGGTTTGAAAAAGGATCCTAAATGATTCAATTAGTTGAATTACTTCCTTTTTAGATCAAGAAATAGGATTTTTCTTTGAGGAATAACTGGGAAAAATGCATATTTTGCTTCGCAAAAGGATTTTGAAGTAGCAAAAGGATTTTCTGAGGATTTATAGGTCTTAATAATGCTTTTGACTGTTTCTGCAATAATTGTAGTAGTGAATGGTTGAATTATGGTTGAATTTCGGTTTAAAACATGGTTGGCATCTACTTTTTCGGTATGGAATGCTTCTTCTACAACAAACTGTAACAGAAAGGATGAAAAAGGCACAATTGGGCAGTTTATATGCATTTTTAATCAACATTGATTACATTGAATCCATGATCAATTTTGAATTTGACAGGGTGGTTTGCGCAACGGGCAGGAGAAAACTATTCAGTGGTTTTCGCATGGGGCAAAGGTGGCCAGTGGTATTAAATTTGGCGATGCGATCTAATGAAAATCCAAGACATATCAGGGAGGAGAGATTCGCAAACTGCACATTTCGCAAGGTCTAGGGTATGTTTAAAGTCATACTTTCGGGGATGCGACAGGGAATATGAGCCATCAGATCTACTCGGTATATATCTAACGATTGGGAGGATGTGATGGAGTCGTCCAGATTGGACAGGCGTGGGGCCCGGGATATGATTGGTTACATATGTGATATGGTCGGGATTTATATGATATAACCAATGGGTTAAGGTAAGTGGGACCATTGTATAATAAGCGGGATAGTATATAGTAAGTGGGGTTTAATATATTAACTAATGGGGTTAGGGAAAGTGGGATAGTAATATGTGGGTCCAGGATATATAACATGTAGGGAATATTAAGAATTATGTTTAAAATAAAGGTCAGGATATACATATGAAGGATTTAATTAAATACTAGATAAAGGTTTAATGGGAGTTAAATATGTATAAATTTAAGTGTTAATACAAAATGAATGGGGGGTTAAATACACTAAGTTCTAATGTAAAACTTATGTCAGGAGCGAATATTTACACAGTGGGTCCCGAAAAAAATGTTTAATCATTTAAACATAGGATAAGGGTTTTTATGGGTTTTATGAATAAAGGAAATTAATAAAGGGATTTTTACTTTTCCAAGGATAAATGTGCATTTTAACTTAGAAAAAGGGGCTTTTTGCAAGGGGGAAAAGAGTGAAATAAGGGGAAGAGTAAAAATGAAGGGGACGGGGTATTTTTACAAGGGGAATGATTTTGAAAGGAATTTAGTAAATGAAATGATCACTTTTCTACTATCCATGCCTTGTGAAAACTGCTTCTACCTACCCATCTTCTACCCTAACATTTTTTTCTTCATTTACATGGGTGCATTTGAGCTTGCAAACCCTTATTCATTTTTCTTTTAACAGCAAACTAACTAATTCTATCGTTATTTCTTCCAAGGACTCAGATTAAACTATTGAGCTCCTTATTTTTCTCTACCTAACTACTAATCTTCCAAGATTAAACAGTTTGGCTATATCTTTATTCTCTATCTATCAACATGAAATTTAAAGTATGAAAGGTCAAGATTAGGCAGTTTGACCTTCATAGATTGTGGCATTTGAATTTGCATCACTTTCATGTTTTATTTTATCTCTTTTTTGTTTGGGGCTCATTTTCATATTCTTTTTGATGTTTTTTCTTTCAAGTCCTTTGATTTTTCTTTTAGGACTTTTACCCTCTTTACATTTTTTAATTTTCTAATATGGGAAAACAATTTTCAAAAAGCAAAGTATGTACATATTACAAGACTAATCAAAATCAATTCAAAATTATGAATCCTATTATTATAGGACCATAACATGGGGTACACAGAAACACCCCATAATTATCGTGTGTATTTTCCAAGCATTCAAATGATTGTGGTGCGCCGGGATATAAAATTCGTTGAGGGGAAAGCCATGCGGTTTTCACTTGAGAGGGAGCTAGACTTGCATGTGTAGGAGGAACTGCTACTTCCCAAAGACGAGTCTCAAGATGTGGATCAACCACATGAGGAGGTTCATGGAGTGGAGGAGTCCACTCACGCAAATCCAACCATCATAACTGGCAGAAGGCGTACCACAGAAGAGGATAGGCCGAGACTTTATGCTACACAGAATGTAGGAGCCCCTACTTCATAGCGCAGACAAAGAAAGTCTCCTGAATGATTTACTAGATACATGGCTCTCATGAGCGAATGTATTATGACTGAACCATATTCCTTTCATGAAGAAGTACAGGAGCCCACATGGGAAAATACAATAGTGGGGGAGTATGACTCCATTGTCAAAAATAGTGCTTGGGAAATTGTTCCAAGGCTGGTTGATAAATCAGTGGTAGGTTCAAGATGGATCTAAAAGGTAAATAAAGTTTTTGATGGGAGTGTTGAGAAATACAAGGGCATATTTGTGGCCCAAGGCTTCTCACAGATCAAGGGGATAGATTATGAAGAGACCTTTGCACCTGTCACAAGGTATTCTTCCATAAGTACCATCCTTGCTCTCTTAGCGCAGATGGGCTGGCGCATTCATCAGATGGATGTAAAAATTGTGTTTCTCAATGGGATCATTGAGGAAGAGGTGTACATAGAGTAGCCTGAAGGTTTCGAGATCTTCAAAAACTAGTTTCATGTGTGCCGACTCAAAAGATCGTTGTATGGGTTGAAGCAAGAACCCCGTGCTTGGTACACTCGGATATAAATCTATTTCACCAAACTGGGCTTCACCAAAAGTGAAGTAGATGAAAAAATGTACCAAATTGTGGTGGAGGGTAAGATTTTAATCATTTTTCTTTATGTTGATGATTTAATATTGACTTGTGATGAGCAGCTGATACTCTCATGCAAGGAGGACCTTGCAAGGGAGTTCGAAATGAAGGATATGGGCCTCCTTCATTATTTCCTTGGATTGGAAATATGGTAGTGAGAAGGTGAAATTTTTGTGTCTCAAGGAAATTATGCAAGGGAGATACTAGGTAAGTTTCACATGGAGGGCTGCAAACCCATGGATACTCCTCTTCCAAGAAACTGAAGGAAAGAGGATGCTACTTCTAGAGAGGTATTGGATGCTACTGTCTATCAACAATTAATAGGTTCGTTAATGTATTTAGTGAACAAATTACCAAACATTTTCTATGCAATTCACCAGCTGAGTCAAGCTATGGTTAAGCCTACCAAGCTCTTTAGGAAGGCGGGCAAACATGTCCTGAGATACCTGAGGGAAACATCAGAGTATGGTTTATCTTACAGACATACGAATGAGGTGAAGTTGCATGGCTTCATGGATACATATTGGGTAGGCAACCCATCGAACATAAAGAGATCATCAGGGGGGATCTTTAGTATTGGATCTACAGTTGTTTCTTGGTACAACAGGAAGCATATATCCATGGAACTCAGTTCAGTGAAAGTGGAATACATGGCAGCGAGTCAAGTTTCATGTGAGGCTATCTAGATGAGAAAGATCTTGGTTGCTTTGTTTGGTTCTCATTTACATTCGACAGTGGTTCATTTTGATAATCAGAGTTGCATTAAAATCTCAATTAATCTTGTGTTTCATGATCGATCTAAGAATAAATATATCCAGTACCATCATCTCAGAGATTGTGTGTAGAGGAGAATCATGTTGCTTTAGTACATTCCTATGAAAGATCAGGATGCAGACATTTTGACGAAGGTGCTCACTAGGAGAAAATTCGAATACCATAGAGACAGAATTGGCATGAAGGATAATCCCTTTCTTGTTGAGAGGAAGTGTTGAGATTCAACAAGAAGATCCTAGTGAAAATTAAGCACCTATGCTAGGATGGAGCCTCAGGCTATTTTTAGGTGGATTTATATTTATAGATTTATGAGAAAATTCTATTTATAGATGCGTGTATATTTATAGATGTATCTGCAAGTTCTATTTATAGATTGCATGTCTATTTATAGATGCGTGTCGACTATTATTATCCCTTAATATTAGTTGGACAATAAGCAATAATATATTCTCAATGAGCACTTGGAAATAGTTAACTAAAGTGTAAAATCAGTTAACTATAGGAATTTCGAGTTAAGAGGTTGGTTGGTGGGACATGCAAGTGGACTGAGTTGTAACTGAGTGATTTGAAGTTTTAGCAGAGTTGTAATTGCAGTTATAAAAGTTTTAAAGTAGTTTAACTCTATTAAGTGAGTTAAACTAAGTTATGCTAGTTGTAACTGAAGATACAATAGTGAGAGATAGATTGAATTAATTTTTAATTAATTCACAATCAGTGGCCTCACATGCAACTGAATATTTACTACTATTAACTGCATGCATGTCAGATCTAGTGGAAACCCAGTTGATATGTAGGTGAAAGGGACAATTTACTATCCGCTGTGACATTATTGGTTGCACACATGCGACCACACAGACATTGGATGTGCCCATGAGGATTGCACAGTCAAGATAGGAAGGATTGCATTCATTCAGGGATTTCTATCAGCAAGGATTTCGCAGTTGAGACAGGTTGTCTAGAGACGGTAAATTGGCTAAGGAACTTGCCAATTTTTGTATGATAGTGTGAGACAATTTTATGATGTACTAAGAGCTCTTAGATTTGAGCTTTGTATGTAATTTTTTCATGATCCATGATATAATACATAATATAAGATAGTGGGGTTTTTAGCTATAAGCTTTCCCCAGGAAAATTATCTGTGTTATGTGTGATTGATCCTTCTTCATGATATTGTGATTGTCGATTGTGTTTCAAATTCCGCAAATATTTTTAGAAGTGATTCTATATTTAACAATAGCATATTATTGTTAGATCAGGAGAATCTAGGACATACATATTTGTATTGAATTTCTACACCATAAATGGTCAAGACATTATCCAACGGACCCGCACCTAATTAACGGTCGACCAATCATCCTTTAAAACCCAAATTTTCCACTGAATCAGAGTTTAATTTGCTTATTCTATTAAATTATTGTAGGAAATGAATTTGCAGAGAAATCACAGTGAACCACAGTTGAAGAAAAGCCTTTGTTTGTCAAAGGAGAATTATCAGCTCTCTGTAGTTCGGATCACAGTTCTTCTTAATTCTAATTGTGATCCCCTTTCTATTTTGTCCCTTGCCTACTGTTGATCTGTGACTATTTCCCTTTCTCTATTCCCTTATTCTTTCATCCCATTATTCACTGCATAGTGAGAAACAAGTCATTGAAGACAAAAAATGCCTCCCAAGAAAGACCATGAACCTTTCAACCCTGTGGTCTACCCTCAGGTGGACTTAGATCATATAGCGTTGGTAGACATAGATTATAAGATCCACGAGACAGAGTCTAACTTTGATTTATTCGATGCCTACTTCTAGTTCGAGGACAAATTCCTAGATGAAGTAGATGATATAGGCCTCTGGGAAAACAAGTTTCCATTTTATATCTTTCCAAAAAACCATGACTATCGAGAGTTTATCATAAAATGCCAATCATGTTATGACATCAACCAGAGAGCCATAGTTAATCCAACAAGAGAAGTATTATTTTCTATTGATGCCCAGTCTATCCAAAAGATGATGAAAGCCCCCATTGTTGACAACACCGTTCCATTCTCATATGAGGCTCTTAGAGATTTATACCAGAAGTTGGATTTTACCAGTAGGGCCAAAACGTTAGAGCTCTTCATGGCTACTAATGCCCCCATGCCTACCAATAACCCCCATATCCTTCATCTATCTTTCCTAATAGGACCCAACATATTGTTACTGTTTTATCTTATTTATTAGGGTATCACACTGATTAGTGGGTAGAAGAAGCCATGATCGGTTTCTTGTCTATTCTGTCCTCATATGCCAAGCCCACAGTTATGTTCAATTATGCTCAGTTTCTTGTTGAAGCTCTTCATGACCAGTTCCTAAAATTTCATACAGATGAGGTGTTCAAATACACCTCTTTGTTGGTGTATATATTTTTCTATTTTCAAACCAACAGGTTTCAGTTTGACATGATGAAGCTAAATGATGATTCCCTGCCCCAATTAGTGATTTTCTAGACTACTTTATTGATGAAGGAGTAGAATAATTACTCCTATAAGAGCTTTGTAGACTTATTTATACATCCAACAATAAATGCACTCAATAGTGCCACAGAGCCAAGGACTAGTGAAGAAATCAAGAAGGTGATGCAATTGACAGACCATATTAGAACAACTGATTGGTACCTCTACCAAAACTACATAGAGATCAGAGTTTATGGCTGTGAATTGGCCCCATAAAAACTGCTCAAGTGCCTCTCTATGAGAATTTTTTCACTAGACTATATAAGACAAATGGTAAATGCAGACGAGGTACATTTTGTCTCTGCAAAGAAGAATTCTCAATTTAGGATCAAATCACAAATTGGTCCATTCATTTGCAATAGTAGAGCATCAGGGGATGAGACAGATAAAATGTTGAAGGAGATGAAGTTCACACACAGCTTCACTTGGTTCTATGATCCAATGGGGATAATCTCCAAGAAGAGGTTGGAGAACAAATCCACACCCTACATCCACACAAACAAATTAGAGATTGAGTAGTACATGAATCACGAAAAATGGGCAACTAAAACACTCCAGGAAGCATAAGAGTAGGTAATTTCCACCTAAGGGATTCAAACACCAACTCCACAAGAAAGAAAAGTTGCATTAGCAAAAGATGATAAGGGAAAGGAGTCTGAAAAGGAAATAGGAAGCAAGAGGACCAGGGAGGATCAAACTGACATGGATATTGACTCCTCCACCAAAGAGTTCAAAATTAAATATAGGAAGAGGGCCAGATTCCACATGGACATTGATGAGGGTAGTGAGAAAGAACAAAAACCAATTATCACAATGATGGATTGTAGATTTCTGTGGTGTAGATTTTTAGAATAAGAGCTCGGAATCTCCACAGTTCTCATTTTTCAGTCTACGTTTCGGGTCTAAAGCAAGACCCATCATCAGGACAAATCTGCAAAAAAGAGAGACAATTTGTGTTAAATAAATAGTGGAAAATGACAAGAAAGAGAGCCGACCAGATATCAACTTAATGCTTTAATTTCTAATTTATTTTCATTTATTTATTTTTAATTTATTTTTAATTTTTATTTAGTTGAGTTTTAGTTATTTTGTTTTTTTTTTTTAAATCATAATCATTATAAAGATACTTTAAGTTGTAATGCTGATAATGTTTAATATTTCTTATTATTAATTATTATCCTTATTTATAAAGTCTTATGTTTATCTAATTTTAGGATAATTATTTTATTTTGTTTATTAATTTTAATTGTCATAAAACAATGTTTTTAATAAAATCAAAGTGTAGTATTTTCTTTCTTATTCTAATTTTCTGAAGAGGGGTCCTAGCAGAATGATTAAATGGTTTAATTATTATTAATTTTCAAAGGCCTTATGCAGATTATAATGTCTACTTGTTTAATTATTTATCCTTGTTTAATTATCACAATGTTATGCTATGCGACAACTTCCCCCCATTTTTATTTTTCAAAATAATCTAGACCTTTGATAAATAAGAAATAGGGACCCTTCTTAGAAAATAATTTTTGTTTTTAATAAAAATAAAAAATCCAAAAAACATCACCGCTTTTAGTTTTAATAAAAACATTCTCATCGCAAATCGCATTTTTGCACAATTTTTTTCTTAGTTAAAACAATAAACCAACGAAATCCTGATTTTGCGATCGTCGATTTGAAATTTCGCATGCAATATTATAAATTGCATATCACAAATCTACGTTGTAAAAATTTAGGCCATTCTTGATAAAAATCCGATATTGTGAGATTGCGATATTGCGATGTTGCGATACTGTGATTTTACGATTTCACGATATCGTGAAATCGCATATCGCATAAAAAAAAGGTAATACACTTCATTGAGACAGGTTCAAAGGACGTGATGCGATTGATTTGAAAAGTGTGAATAAATGTTTTACGCAAAAATTAATCATGTCAGAAATTATTAATTGGATTTTATCATCCCAATGTGAACAGTTATGGAAGCGTCATGATACATTAATGATATAGTTGTTTCCCAGATTTTTTCTTTCAAAATAGATCATTTCAATAGATCTTCCATCACTTAATCATTTATTTTGTCTTTAATAGGGATTTCCTTTCAAGATATGTCTATCCGCAAAGTGATTCAAAAGAACGACAAACAGATTGTTGCAGAATTCAAACAAACAGGAATGGCTCCTATAGTCTCTGATATTGTTTGCACTGCTGATGGAGGAGCTACTAAATGGAAAGTTATTTACACTATACTTGAAGATGAAGAGCCAAAATTAGTGGAAGTCACGGCGACCGCTGATGATGCAACACCCTCAAATTTACTATTCAAAGATATTGCATGTTCTTTCCTCCATAGGCTAGCAGTAAGAGCTACTCTTCTTCCATATACTGACATGATTAGGTGGGTACTTGACAAATAAATGATCAAAGATAGACAGCTAAGAACCTGCAAGGATGAGATTCTAGGTTCTTTCAAACCTAAAGATCTGAAAATCATGTATAAGTTGCCCGACTCGCAAGACACCTACAACAATCAGTTTGTTGCAAAGTTTGCTAAGAAGAAAAAATACCCATTCACGGCAATTCAAGATTGGATGGAATTAGAAAACAAGTTCAAATATGAGAAAATGAGTACGTATCCTATCGCGTCATTAGAAAACCCTTATAATTTTGCAGCAGGAATGCTATGCAGGTTATATGGTTTACTTGATAATACCGAGTACTCCGTAAATTGGCTTCCCCTAATTGACACATCTGTTAATTCCCTCATAATGAATTGGTCGACTATTCTCTCTGATAATATAGTCAAGGCAATCAATGAATATTTCCAAACCAAAACTTCTTCCCCCAAATCTGTTCCCCAATTTTTTATTAGTGCCTATATTTTTGATGCCATATGTTTTTCTACCAACTTTCCAGTTATGGGATGGAAATGGACTCCTGAAGACCCTACCCCTATACATTTGAGGCATAAGGATATATGGGAACATAATTGTGCACCGCATTTTCATAGGTTGTGCTATGGAGTTGTATTACCGTTGCACCAATTTATGTTTGACACAGTGAGCCCTAGGTTCACTAAGGAAGCCCTTGCAGACCTTCAAATGATAGGCAGATGTTTTGTTGAAGAATCATTCTCATATATCAGAATTTTTGGAAGCTCTGCTTCCCTACACATTCTTCCTTTATATGTTTCAGATAAGTTGATGGCAAGAGAAGTCGCTTACCAAACTATTTGTAATGGACTCACTAAATCTTTGAAAGACAATACAAATTCTTTAAGGTCAAGTTTTCTAGTTTCATGTGGTTCATTCACACTCACCAATTTTAATCACGCATTAAAAGAATGTTAGAATATTGAGTTGTTGAGGCTCCCTATTTTACCCTCCAGGCAGTTCGACCCAGAAAGGATTGTTAACAAATTCACTATGTCAATAAAACTCAAACCTATTGTACACACTGAAGACAAGTTTGAATATATTTTGCAATCTACTAGTACTTTTGAAGAAATCCTAAATTTTGTCAGAATGAACCTGAATCCTGAAGAAATACAAAATTTCAATGAATTCAGAGAAAAAAGACTCAGACGGATCCCACAGGATGTTTTCATTACCAGTTATACGATTAAAGCAATTCAAGAAATCGGAGCAGAAAAATTAGATTCATGAAATCAAAGTGAATTAGATAAAATATGTACTTCATTCAACGATGCATTACCAAATACTCCAGATGCATCATAATCATAGAAAAATATAGAATTCTAGACTCCACATGAACAAATAGTTTCAACAAAGGAAATCATTGAAACTCCGGAGATAATCTCCCAAGACGCAGAAATCATTCCTACAAATCTGAATGATGAGATTATCCTCAAAGTGAATGATATACCCCCACTGGATGTGTTCTACAGCCCTCTTCATAAAGTTGTAGTAAGAAAACAGAGGAAAATGAGGATTGAAACACCCTCGGGGAATGAAGTTATGGAAGTAGTATGGAAAGATACTCCATCAAATCTGATTGAAAATTTAACTCAGCTATCTTAATTCGCTGGTGCATACACCACTGTGACAATTGATAATGCAGCATAAGTATCTATTTTGATCCAAGAAAAGGATGTCAAGATCATGGAACTACAAAAACATCTAGATGAAGAAAGAAAAATTTTAAATCATAAAGTGGAACAACAACTTCTCATAGTACAACAAGAGATGGAAATGCTTAAGATAAGTCATGAAAATGAATTATCTAGGAAAAAATCACTGATTGAATAGTTGAGATAAGATCTTACTAAAAATGAATGAATTCCTACTACAGAGGAATTCATAAAAGAAGCATTAGCATTAAGTGCCTTACTCTCAAAACAACAAAACCTGTTTGTTGTACAAATTTCAAATATAATTTCACACCTGGAAATCAGTGAACAATTAACAAACAAAGTCATCGATAAAAGAATTGAGTTCAATGAAATTAACACCAAAGTCTCTAATTATATTGAATGGAAAGATTCAGAAGAAGGAATAAAATTAGGTCTCCCAAATATCAAGAAAAATTTTAAAGATATCATTTTTATAGACTGGGATGCACGATTGAAACAAGCAGAATTTGCCATAGCCAGAGCAGCAGGCATATCAAAGAATATGGTCAAAATGATTAATCATATATTACATACTTCCGAGCTCATAAAATAAGGAAATCTCAAATTTGTTCCTGATATCAAAGATTTAGAACAAATTTGGAAAGAAGCCGGTCAACTCAGGGAAGAAGAACTTATACAGCTAAAGAAAACTTATTGGGAGGCATACTGGAAGCTACTAGTCAAACCACACAATCATATCATGACACTGAACTGTTTTCTGAACTCTATACAGAGAATACAACCGCTTTTACTAGATGCTATATTTTCTGCACAAATGAAGACAGAATTAGGCAAACCTCCACAAGTACAACCGATGTCCGACATTTGTGAGTAGCAAAGCACAACTGGCAGTAACTTATCATCCGGCATGATTATTAGTTAGTTTGTTTTTATATAATTTCAATTTTAGTAAATAGATACAAAAGTTGAGGAAGGTTGTTTGAAACCACCTCATAAGATATTTTGTATAATATTTTTGTAAGTAATTAGTATAGTATTTAAACCCTTCTCATGCATTTAGAGAAGGGTCCAGAATTTTATTGAGAACATATGTAAAGAATGCTTGATTGTAATTAAGTTTGTGGATGTCTTAATGAAATAATGGAACACAGACTTTTCAATTATATATCATTTTTTTGATCACTGTTGATGCACTTCTGTATTCTTTGAAAGATTTACTGATATAATAGTTGAATGTGGCCTATTATCATTGATCAAATTAACAGGATAGTACACATCTGGTACTATTATCATATATGTTAGTTCTGTTTTGAATATTAGTGATGAATCCAGCTTTCATGAACTATATATGAAATAGATTGTTTTTATCTGAAATATTAGTTGCACTATTGTACGATATAAAGATAGGAATTGGTCTGTTTTATTTATAGTCATCAAATATATGCGATATGTTTCTCATTTTATTTTGATTAATTATTTTTTCAAAAGGATCATCTTACAAAGTAATAATTCTATTAAATCTGTGATGATCTTAATCATCACAGATTGAATAGATATCATTTTACATCGCATCAAATTAATATTATCCCAGGTTAGATTAAATTAGTTTAATTTCAAGTTTTTCATGTTAGAATAAATTTGTTTTAGTTTTTAGTAATTCTTTATGTAAAACCTTTGGGAGAAACCCAACAATCAAATAAAAACCAATCTTGGTAAACTGGTCCCATTATATCCAGTCGGAGCCACCATTCTAAATGAAAAAGGACTGTCTTAAGGTCTGGACCGGGTGGTTATCCCCCTTGTTGTTGCCATGGATTTCTGAGGCCTCAACACACAATCATATATTCACCAAGCTCCTCTCCAGTAGGTGGCCAAACAGTTTTCTCAACATCTTCAACCACTGTTCCTTTCCAACAACAAAATGTGCAGACTCCAACATCTACTACCACTATAGGCCAAAAGGAGGATGATATATATGATACATTTAAATAAATCAAAAGAAGGAATGAGATACTTAAGACCAGCACTTATAATCAGTTTTGGAAACAAAAAAGCAACTCCCAAAGCAAGCTTCTGATAGCTTTTGACTCTGAAAAGGGAAGAATGAAGATGGTCTTCTTAGAAGCATAGATTCCTCAACCCAAAACTGCACCAAATTACAAAAATACTTCTTTTGAGTTTGATGTAAAGCATATTCATCCAATAGACCAAATGGAGATGCATAAGCAAAGAGGAGAAATGATATCCTCCACATTAACCAGTACAACCATGAGTCTCTCAAAGTCACAGGTTACATTGTCCAACACACAAGCACAACTGAAGATGGAAAATATTTATTCCATAGCCAAAGAAACAAGGATTAAATCCCTGGAGGATTTAGTGATGCAAATTTGGTATAACCCATCAAAAATAGCAGTGGAATAAGCACTTGTAAAGAAGAAGAATGTAGATATAGTTTCTTTGAGGAGGTGACTCAAGATGCCAACAACAAAAGATCCTCTAGCAAAGGAAATAGAGGAAAATGAGACACAGAAGGCATAAATGATGCAACTAATCATTGAAAAATATGAGAGGATTAAGAAAATGGATAATGAGATGGAGAAAATGGTGAAAGAGAGGCCGAAAGAAGTGAGAGATGCAATGAAGGAAGTAGCAAAAGAAGTAGCCAAAGCCATGATTCCATTACAGGTAGTCCCTCTTACACTGATTCCTGTATCTACAACAACAACTACAGGTACACCAGGTGAAGGCACTGAGAAATTAGCTAAGGCTATGGAAAATATGTCTTTGCAGATAGCTGAAATAAAAAAACTACAAGATCAATTCACCACCCTACAAGATCAACTAAGAAGGAATGATTCAGCACATGCTACAGAGTTACAGATTAGCAAGAAGTTGACAGAGAGTCTACAGAAATCACTTCAGGAATCTTAAATTGGGAACATGATAGGGAGAGTTAAAGAAATTATTTGGTTGGATATAATTGAATATATGAATGATATATGGCCATCAATTCAAATAATTTTTTAACAGAGGGATTTAATTGATTCAGTGAAAATTTCCATTGAAAAAGAAAACAATGAACTTGGAGATAAGCCTCAAACTGCCAACAATATCATTAGATTCCTGAATTCTTAAATCAGTTATGAATTAGAACCATTGCGAGTGGAAGATAGAACATCCACCATACTTGAGGTCAAAAGGGTATTGAACAAGAAGAGTCTAGTTACACAACTAGAAGAAAGATGCCATTAGCTAGAGATTGGAGTTAGTAGATTTTTCAATAGGATTGAGGCACTGAACAAAAAGTGATTTGAAAGGAGTGTATTAGTTTGTTGTGATAATTGTCCTTTCAGTAGTAAAAACATGTACAATTTCTCTCCATTTGTTTGCTTAAGGAATGAGTAATTTAACCATGAAACATATATGAATTTGTGAGTTTAAAGCATGAAAATAAGCTTAAATAACACTGAACAGTAGTGTATAACAAAGAAAAAACTTCATACATAATTTTTACACAACAGGCATGATGAAGCAGTTCACCCCTCCTAGGCTACATCTGCTGGTCCAACTCCCAATGGCATGTCCCTCTTTGTCATTATGCTCAAAAAATTGCAAATACATGTGCTTACAAGCCTCTAATGGTTGTTTTCTCTACACCAGTGGCTCCAGAATGCTCGAATTAGTCTAGATAGAGTCTTGTTTCACCCAAATTGGCCGAACATTAACCTCCCTAGTTTCTTTTCAATCATAGCTACAAATGCTCCACTAAATGTGGAGAACTGTAGTTAAAATGGCAAAACCCACCAAATTTTAGTGGCGCTCCAATTTTCCCGCTAGTACAAAACATTTCAAATTAAATTTTTTGGTTAAGGGTGGGGGTGGTCAGCGCATCCCCCCCCCCCCAACTTCGTGGTTAGGCAACTTCCGCATTAAACATTTCGATGCGGAACCGTGTAGTGGAGGAGTTCCACTTAACCTCTGACACTCCCGACAGAACTGACATGTGACCAGTTGTAAGTTCAAATTACTGTCGGATTGAACGGTTATGGAATCGTTGGAGCACAACCATGCGGAAACAGTTGGGTGAACTTGCATGTGAACCATAAGTTTTAAATGTTGTGGTTTTACGATTTTGAACTCTCACAGTTAATACAACCACCAAAGCATATACTAATGTGAATAGGATTAAGTTAATGCTGTGGTTCTGTCGGAGTTAACAATCCAGAAACTGTAGCATAAACCTACAGCAAATTGTGCTTTGTGAACAGGTTATAGCTGCCGAGGTTAAGATTTATGGAAACTACAGTTTGAATTTTTATGTCACGGTATATATTGCATGTGACTACAACTGTCAGTAAAGAGTCGCCGGGCAAGCAACTCGCCAAGACCCCCCGCCCCAATTTGACAACCATTAGATTATAACAATATGCGATGAACCATAAGGGTAAGAACCATTCACTAGCATAGTTGGGTGAAGTTGCAGGCGCCCTGGAGGTCATGGGGTCGAACCCCGGGACTCCAATATAATTTTACACAACGGTCCAGGGGACATGTGGCAGCTTTCGGGCTGGCCACATGTCACCCATGCAACGGACCAAAAATAAACCAACGTACAACCAAATCAATGGCCCATAAAGAAACACTTGGCGAAACCTTAATGGCCTGGAGGAAATGGAATATTCCCAGAATATTCTATTTTTGCTGACTGTACCTGCATGTTTACTAGGCATCCCAGTCACTCCTGTCACAAAATTTTAGCTATTTAGGAAAACGATCAGAATGCGATATCTCCCTCATACGACATTAATTTTTTGAACTGTTTGTGACGCTGGAATCACAACGACGATATATACCCAGTCGCTTAGGTTTGGTACAGTTTCGAGCACTTTCAATTTTGAGCAAAATTCATGATCTCCTAATCAAAAAGGGATTGCCTTCCTTGTTTGTGATCAATGATAAGTTGATGGCCAGGACAGATTATGTTAAAAAGCTCACTAACATATCCAAGGATGCATCTAAGCATGCTAATTTGAAGAACACTATGACAGGGAAATATTTTTATGAAGTGCTCAGTAACGACATCTTTATACAGCATGAAATTGTAGGAATTTACAGGGTAAGTTCCATAGATCAAAAACCAAAGGTCACGGCTCACAAACAGATCACAAATCAGTACACCAGTATTATCACATGGTTAAAACCCTTGAAGAGGGAAACATTCCATGGCCTGAGCCAATGCGGCCAATTCAGGCAATTTATTAATATAAAAAGAAAAGTTACATATGTTTCTCGCATAAACAGTTACCAGAAAAATGACCCTCCATGCTCTTTAAATAGAGATCATGGACCAATCGGGTGCTAAGCCATAGATCAAGTGTCGTTAATACCAAGGAGAGAGAGAACTGTTGGATCACTACAAATCGTGACCGTCAGATTATAAGTTACAAATGTACATAGTAAAGAAATACACTTTACTTAACTCTACACTACACCAAGTTATACTTAACTATTTCCTATGTGTCGAAATATCCTAACATCCCCCCTTAAGAACAACTTGGGATAGGATTGAAGGATTTACAAAGGTGACACAAAAGGAGCCTATGTCATATGTGTCGAAATATCCTAGGATCCCCCCTTAAGAACAAATCGGGATAGGATTGAAGGAGTTACAAAGGTGACACAATAGGAGAAGGAAGGAGGAATTAGAGCTTATCCCCCCTTAATGATAACTTTCTTGAACTCCAAGCATGGATCAAAGTTTGGTAAACTTCGCTTCTGTGAGAGCCTTTGTAAATATATCAGCTACTTGATCATTGGTTGGACAGTACTGCACTTCGAGAACACGATCATGAATGAGATTTATGATGAAGTGTATGTGGAGCTCAATGTGTTTCATAATCTGATGCTGAACTGGATCTATACATAGAGGAATGGCACTCTGATTATCATAGAAAAGTGTAGTTGGATGTTTTTGATGAAGACCAAATTCAGACAGGATCTGACGAAGCCACATGGCTTCCTTGCTAGCTTCAACTGCACCATGATACTTTGCTTCGGCCGAAGAAAGAGAGATGGCACTTTGTTTCTTACAAGAACAAGTAATAGGTCCTGAACCAAGAGTGAATAAATATGTTGCAGTAGAATTTCGATCATCAGGGTCACCAGCCCAATTAGAAGCAGTGAAACCAATCAATAATGGAGATTCCTTTGCACTATAATGAATCCTGAACTGAATTGTACCTCGAATATATCAAAGTATTATTTTAGCTACTTTCCAGTGACTTTCATGAGGTTGGTGCATAAACTGAGCAATAAGACCAATGGCAAAGGAAAGGTCAGGACGGGTATGGGTTAGATATAGAAGTTTACCAACAAGTTGACGATATAGGGTAGCATCAACTTCAGGGGTAGTACAAGTGACTAAAATCTTGACTCCAAAATGAAAGGGAGAAGAGGTTGGCTTACAGTCTTCCATGTGAAAGTGGTGTAGAAGATCAAAGGCATACATGGACTGAGAGAGGGTAATGCCTTCCTTGGATTGCAAGACTTAAAGACCAAGGAAATAATGCACGTGTCCTAAGTCAAATATTTCAAACTTCTTTTCGAGGCTAGACTTCACATGGTTTATATGGTTGGGATCATTAACAGTAAGGATAAGATCATCAACATAAAGAACAAGGATGGTGAAGGACTTACCCACTTTCGTGTAGACACTTGCCACGAATGACACCCGTAAAACCTTATATCTAATAGAAATCTATCCATTTTGGCATATCAAGATCGAGGAGCTTAAGACCGAGGAGCTTGCTCGAGACCATATACTTGCTCGAGACCATAGAGAGACTTTCTAAGGCGAAAAACAAGGCTAGAGTCATTATAAATTAAGCCAGGGGGTTGTTCCATGTAGATTCCTTCATGCAAGTCCCCATGTAAGAAGGCAGATTTAACATCCATCTGATGGACTTCCCATTTAAAGGAGGTAGCAAGGGAAAGAAAAAGGCAGATAGAATTCATTTTAGTAACAGGGGAGAAGGTTTCACTATATTCAATGCCTTCAACTTGTGAAAATCTTTTAGAAACAATAAAAGCTTTATGTTTATCCACTTTTCCATCTGGTCCAAACTATCTTCAGTAAACCCATTTTCATCTGACAAGTTTTCTTCCCTTTGGAAGAGGAACAAGATCCCAAGTATCATTTTCCAATAAGGAATGATATCCTTCATTCATAGCTACATCCAAATCTTGATGACCTGAAGCTTCTTCAAAAGGTATCTAGATCATGATTTTCTCGAACTTGAGCCAATAAGGAAGAGGCTTTGTTGAACTGAGAACGTGTACGACGTTGATCTGCAGGGTCACCTAAAAGAGAACCTGCTACATCCCAAGTAGAGCGGACCACATCGGTGAGGTCAGGGAGTGTGCTGAGAAGTTTCAAGAGGTGGAGGAATCTGAACTAGAACGAATGCTATTAAAAATAGAAGAGAGAGAGAGAGAGGTGGCACATATGCCGAATCAAAGCTCGCAAGCCAAGGGTGGCACACTCATCAAACTAGGCTCGTTGTGCCGATATATTTTCATCAAATTTTACATCTCTTCTAATGATTATATTTTTGTATTTTGGTTGAAGAAGTCTATATCCTTTGACATCTTCACAATATCCAACAAAAATTCATTTTTCACTCTTAGGTTCTAATTCTTTATGTTTCACATTTGGAATGTGGGCCCAAGCATCACTCCCAAAAAAAATAAAGTGACTTACATCTGGTTTGATTGAGCTACAGGCTTCCTCTTGACTTATATTCCTTAAAACCTTAGTAGGAGTCCAATTTACTATGTAATTTGCACATTTAATTTCTTTTGCCCAAATCCTTTAGATTGAAGCATACAATTAGCCATTTCTTTTAAGGTGAAATTCTTCCTTTTAGCTACACCATTTTGTTGTGGAGTATATGGAACAATATGTTGCAATTGAATACCATGCTCAATGTAGAAGTTGATAAATTTGTTGTTAACATATTTTCCTCCATTGTCTAATCTTAACTTGAGAATTTGATGTCCAGATTGTTTCTCAACAAAGGCCTTAAAGGCCAAGAACATCTTAAAAACTTCACTCTTGAGTTTTAAGAAGTATACCAAAGTGCATCTTGAAAAATCATCAATGAAAGTTAAGAAGTACTTGTAACCATAAAAAGAAACAACAAGAAGTGGACCACATAAATCACTGTGCACAAGCTGCAGAGGGGCTGAAGTGTGCCAAGAGGCACGTTTTCCAAAACTATCCTGATGATGTTTTCTGAGTACACATCCTGAGAAAATACCATCTCGGCAAGATACCATAGGAAGACATGTCACCATGTTTTATTTACATAGAGTTTGAAGAGAGATATAGTTTAAGTGACCAAATCGCTCATGCCAAAGTTTGTTCACTTCATCATTATGAGAAAAAAAAAACGGAGGGAATACAGGATGACCCAAAATTTTCAAACTTATACGACCTTGTGGAATCATCAGAAATTCCAGTAGCTAAAATATATCTAGGATTTTTGAGGTCCTTGATTACAACATCATGAGGTGAGAATTCTACTATTTTCCCTTCACCTGAATGAGTTATCTGATAAACAGATAGAAGGTTGCATTACAAGATAGGAACACATATTACATCATTAAACTGACCATTATCTAGATGAATGATTCCAGATCCTACAACACTAAGAGATCTATCATCACCAACATAAATATGTTTGGTGTTACAATCATTAAAGAAGAAAACATGGCTTTATTTTTGGCCATGTGGTAAGAAGCTCCAGAATCAATGAGCCACTCATGAGAATGAGAAGAATAAGATACATTTAATTCATAACCAGATGCTTGAAAACCACGAGAAGAAAGTGCCATTCCTAAAGATGAAGTTGAAGAGGTTTCAAAATTGATGTGATGCTTCTTCATTGCTGTTTCCAAGGCTTCCATATTCTTAAAATATTTGGACTCTACATGGCCATCACGATCACAAAATTTGCAATGTCTATCTATTTTCTTCCCCTTGTTTTTAGTTGCCTTATGAGTTTGGTGAGTTTCTTTTTCAGTTTGCGGCTGAAACTACTTAGGACCCTTTTTTGGTTTAGGACCATACTTTTTAGGATACTGCTTCTTGGGATTCTTTTGATATGGTTGTTGTTGGGCTGCTAAGGATTTCTTAGAAGCATTTCCAGAAGTGATAATACCAAGGTGTAAGATTTTTTCTTGTTCTCTTATCAAAGAATCTCAAAAGGAATCAAAAGAGGGGCTCTTGTAGGCAGTTCTTGAAGAAATTATGGCTTCTCTAGTGGAATGGAAGGTGGAAACAAATACAGAGTATGGAGGACCAAGCTTAGCAAGTAGGCAGTTCTTGAAGAAATTATGGCTTCTCTAGTGGAATGGAAGGTGGAAAAAAATACAGAGTATGGAGGACCAAGCTTAGCAAGAATGGAATAGATGAGGCTACCATCTTCTTTTTTGACCTTACAACATTCTAAAATAAGTCTAAGGGTCTTGAATTTGGACAAAAAACCTTCAATAGAGGAGAAATTATTGGTGTCCAAAGTAAGCAACTCATTTTCAAGTTGGTGGGCCATGATTTGATTTTGAATGCCAAAAACAATATTTAGCTTTTCCAGGGCTTCATCAGGGGTGTCAATGTCAAGGATATGACATTGAAGATCTTCATCAATGGAAATTCCTATCAACCCTCGTGCTTGATCTTGTTTATTGTCCCATTTAGCAGCTTTATTATCATCGGAAGGTTTAGTTTCTTTTCTTGTGGCTATTCTATAAAGCCCTTTACTTCTAAGTAAATATACCATGTGAGGTAGCCATTGGAAATAATTGGTGCTATTAAGAATAACCGGGCATGCACGTTCCATTTAAAATAAAACCTGAAGATGAAAAGGGCTGAAACTAATTGCTCCAATGGAAAGATCTCGAAAAATTAGGCTGATTAAAAAAAAACGGCTCAAAAAACGGCTTCCAGATGAAGAATTTATGCATTTTTGAAAAACCTGAGTTGTAGATGTCGAATAGTTACAGGAACGGTTTGAAATTTGATGATAAAGTTCAACTTTAAAAAAAGTCCCACCCCTTTAACGAATTTTTTTTACAAAATAAGCTTGAGAAAGAGACTTGAACCTAAGACATCTATTCTAATAAACTAACTTCTCACCAAGTGAGAGAGTAAAAGGATTCTATAATTGTTTGAAAGGAGGAAGGGGGGGTTTATTTTATTTTATTTTATTTTTAATTTTAATTTTTTTTATTCTTCATTGTGCGTGCTTTTTCCTGCACAAAAAAACACAAAATCCGAGCAAAAAAAATGAAATGCAAGCCTTCTGGAAAAATGTTAGATTTTCGGTTAGCCTTACCGGCAACTATCAATTTTTTCACTATTTCTGATTTCCCGAGATCACACAAAGACGCGGGGAAAGAGCATACATAGCAAAAAAAAACTCCCTTCTTCATGTTTCTAATTTGCTGAGATCGCACACAGCTCAGAGAAAAGAGAATACACAAAGAAAAGGGTATATATCTGGCAAGTAAATAAAACCTAAAAACCGAAATAAACAGAGGGAACCGAAATAAGAAAAACTATTAACAAATATAACTGCAAAACATATACTTTATACCTCCAGATCTAAACTGACATAACTTGGGCAACCGGAAAAGTTTTCACATGAAACAAAAGGGGTTTCTCACTGTAACAGACGGTTTGGACACAACATAGTAGTTCTACAGGCTCGAAAATTTTCAGAAATAGTAGATCTTGAAAGCGGTTGTCACATGCAGTCAAACCGGCTTCGGATTTGGATCAACAACATATGCGGCCCTCAAAATAACTCTGATACCATGTAAGAATTTATAGGGTAAGTTCCATAGATAAAAAACCAAATGTTACTGCTCACAAACAGATCATAAATTAGTACACCAGTATTATCACGTGGTTAAAAACCTCGAATTGGGAAACAGTCCATGACCTAAGCCAACACGGCCACTTCAGGCAATTTATTACTATAAAAAGAAAAGTTACATATGTTTCTCTCATAAGCGGTTACCGGAAAAATGACCCTCCATACTATTTAAATAGAGATAATGGACCAATTGGGTGTTAAGCCACGGATCAAGAGTCATTAATACCGAGGAGAGAGAGAATCGTCGGACCACCAGAAATCGTGACCATTGGATTATAAGTTACAAATGTACATAGTAAAGAAACACACTTTACCTAACTCTACACTAGACCAAGTTATACTTAACTATTTCCTATGTGTCAGAATATCCTAACATAAATCAAGCACATTTTCCAGCTAAGGCCAACATTCATAAAGTACACTGAGACTGATGCAGTCGAAAGGAAGTTGAATAGAACTAAGATTCCAACTCCAAAGGAATGGGAAAAATTCTTTGGTCTCCAGGGAGGATAACAACCAAATCATCACATCATCTGATTCAGCAAATCATTTCACCAGGTCAGCATATCAATCTTGGATCTGCCAGCACAGCAAATGGCTACATCACACAATACCGGTTCTTTGAAGTATACGGCCACTTGTCACGGCTATCTCAACGTGTCCACTGGGTGGTCACAAATGTCAAATTTAGTTGTAATTTAAAAAATTGCCTTTTTTAATATGAAAATCAGTAGGAAGTAGTTTAAATATAGAATTTTTATTCAGTATTATGGGTTGGACCCTAGATTGTAAGTGTTTTCATTGGAGCATTATAATTTCTGGAGCTGGAGTATCAATAAAAAGGACCATTTTGCAAGATTCATGTGTTGTGTTTTTCCTAGTGATGTTTTTCTTTATCATGTTTAATGTTTTCCACTGTCATCTCTATATATGTATCATTTAACTTCTAATTGTAAAATAGGTAATTTAGATTAAGATTTGTTGTCTAGAGCACATTAATTCTGACTGTTTTCACAATTTTAATGTTTTTTGATGATGTTTGGTTTAAGAATACTTAACTACTTTTAAACCACTACTGAAAGAATTCTTCTGCATTTCATAATTTCACTTTGTTTTAAAACACCAGTATACACAACTAGCTTTCCTTGCACTTGCTCTGGAAAATTGATACATACACCCAGCCTGTGTTAACTCCATAGCCCAATGGAAATTTTTTAAATAAATCCATTAAATCCAACCAAAAACAATCAATAAAAAAAAACTTTCATAATTAATTTAACTAGCCTAATATCAAAAAACTTAAAACAAAGCTAAATATTATAGAGAGATCCTTCTCTGGGTCTAGGAGGGCTACGTCCTAGGCTCCAAAGTGGTTTGATGTTGTTCTTTATAATTTAGTCTTGCTAATCTTATAAATTATAGAGCGATAACATAGTGGCGACCATACTGGGGAACTTAACTGAAAATTTTCAATTTTCATCTGAATTCAGAAAATCCCAGTTAAAAATCACTGTAAGATAGAAAGCTTTTCCAAGATTAGTTTTTTTTTCCAGCTTTGAAATAAACAGTTTGTCTGTGATTTTGATTTAAATTATGGCTCCCAAAAGAATATCAACTAAATCTCATCCTGATCCCAATCCTCCTCCTATTGTAGACAATCCTGAGAAGATTATGAGAAAGAATCCTAGAACAAAAAGTCAAACCAGTATCAGAGTTCTTCACAGATCTAACTCCCTACCTGAAAACTTTGCCACTTTGCAATATATTCAATTTGATTTGAATTTTGAACAAGGTCTGTTCTGGACTAAATCTTAGAATTGGACTGACCATACATTTTTTGATCCATATATCCTACATCGAAGTCTAGTAAGAGAAGCCTACTCCCAACTTCAATCTGATATCCAACTTCTCCAAGATTTTTATACTCTTTAAGACTTGGTGACTGAGTTTACTTCTACTGTGGATTATGCTTACCTCCAGCAATCTGTTGAGTTAACTTCCTTAACCATCTGTAGCTTCTTCAATTGCATCTCAAATAGTCCATCTTAGGTTGGCCAATCCTACTACCTCCACAATCACTACCACTACTTTTTCTCATCCCCACACTCAAACTATTACGTAAACATCTCCTCCCACCACCTCTACCCACCCTACTTCATCCACTGTTCACCTCCCCCCACCAATCATGGCAGCCATATATGCCCCATTGGTGATGCCAACATCTTTACCCCCTATGCCCCAGGATTACCAATCTAAGATTCCAATATTTGATGGGACTGGTCCTGTGACTACCCAACAACATATAGATAAAATGAATGATTGTTTTTGACCTGCAAGAAATTCATGAAGACGATGTTAAATTGAGAATGTTTTCTCAGAGTTTAGGGGGTGAAGTGAGAAAATGATTCAAGGGTTTAACTACTAATAGCATTCATGATCTCCCTGCTTTTCGCCAAAAATTTCTTAATAGATGGTAAATCAAGAAAAATCCGTTACAAATATTATCAGAAAATGAGAGTATCAAGCAGTCTCCAGGAGAGAGTGTCCAAGACTACTGCACCAGATTTAGTAGTATATACAGTGCACCTGCCCACATGAAGCCACCACAAGGGCTAGTTCTGGTTAAATTCCCTGATGGTTTTGACCCAAACATGGCCTACCAACTTAGAGAAATATATTCATCAACTTTAGAAGAAATGCAAAGAGATCTTGTGAGTGTAGAAGCCAACTTGCTCACAAAGAGGGCTAGGATGAGAACTGAGAGGAGAGTCACAATAAGAGAAGAACCTGTATGTTATGAAACCATCTCCAAAAATAGAAGAAAAGTGAGATCAACGCCTTAGAAATAAGCCACTTCGAGGGTGAAACCTCCAATACATTACATCGTAAGATAATTCTCGCTCTATACAAATGGAAAAACCTCCTTTCTATATATAGGAGTCCATGGGGCCACAATGTAATCCTAGTGGGGCCACAATGTAATCCTAGCCGACCTAACAATAATAATGTAAGGGCACAATAATAACAATATGGGGGTTACAAGGGTACAACAATAACAATAAGGGGGTTACACTAACAACAATAAGGGACTATGCTAGTAATATAGGGACCTAACATGCTCCTCTCCTTCCAAAAAGTGTTGTCCTCAACGCTTGAGTAGCTCCAGGTACTTGTGTATAAAATTCTCATCCTCCCATGTAGAATCTTCAGTGGTTAAGTTTTTCCATTTGATGAGATAATTGAAAATTGATCGATTTCGTAGTTGTTGAGTTCTTTTTTCCATGACTGCTTCAGGTTCCAATATGGTTTTTCCTTGCTCATCAAGTTTTGGCAATATTGTTTGAACTGGAAGTTTGTCCCCTATAACCTTCTTTAAGCATGAAACATGGAAAACTGGATGCACTCACGAAGAAGCAGGAAGCTCCAATTTGTATGCCATAATACCAATATTTTGCAACACCTTGTAAGGACCATATTACTTTGGCAATAATTTATCATCCTTCTTAGCTTGTTTGAGGGACATTTGTTTGTATGGTTGTAGCCATAAAAACACCCAGTCTCCTACATCAAAACTTCTCTCACTGTGATGTTGATATGCCTGTTGTTTCATTTGATTTTGTGCCAAATTTAGGTTATCCTTCAAGAGTTGGAGAACTTATTTTTGATGCTCGATGTGATCTTCCACTACTTGAACCCTAGAGTTTTCCCTTAAAGAAGATGTGATGGATGGTGGTGTTAGCACCCTGTAATTAGCAATATTGGAAAAAGTCCGACTGCAAGGAGAACATCATTTCAACCACTTTGGGATTCTAGGATCTAGCCCTCCTAAATCCGGAGAGGGATCTTTCCAATAAGTGCAAAGATGGATTTGTCTTTGAAGTCTTGGGTAATGATATTAGGCTAGTTATGAAGGCCGAGGGTTTTGTTTGTTTTTGGATGGTTGAGCATGATTACTGTTTGAGTTGAAAAGTTCTAAATGCAAAGAGTTTCAAAGGTGAGAAGTTGCAAGAAAATAGAACAAGCTTTGGCCAGGAAGATAGATAATTGCGGGTTTTAGTCCATTGGGCTATCGAGTCATAATAGGGTTTAATTGAAACAATCAAGTTCAAGAGTGTTCCATGGGGCAAGTCATCTATGTCTAAGGATCTCTTTAAAGTTTGATTTATGGAATGAAATGATACAACAAGAAGGGGAATTAAACATATGAAGAACAAAGAGCAGCCTAAGATTTGGTAAGTACTTCTAAACTATCCAGCTTTTGACATACACTTAAGAAATATATGAAAGTAAACTAGACTCTGGTAAGTACTTTTAAACTAGCCAGCCTTTGATACACTTTCAATAGAAAACATTTTAAAACAAATGGAAACTTGAAGGCAACTCCTGAGCAGAACTAGTTGCTTGCTCACCACAAATCCTCTCCTAGCTCGCTTTACTTGTTACTTTCTGGAAGATAAAACACGAAGATAAATGTAATGGCCCCAAGATTTGGTGTTACTTTGAACCAGCTGCCTTTAACACATTCCAAGGGGAACTTTCAGCCAGCTTTTGGGGAAAAACTAGACCAGGCACACCATATCTTCCTTAGTTCATCTCACTAAACACATACCTAAAATAGCATTCAAAGAACAGGCACCACTAAGACAAGGACGAGGGAACGTCGGCATTCCTATGTCGGAACTAAATTAAATCATTCTCAATAACATATCTAAAAGAAAGCATGTAGATAAAGATTACCAGAGAAGGGCACCGATAAGGCGTAGGTCCTAACTCTATGTTATTTTTTATAAAAGAAGATGAACATAGTGAAAACTTAAATAAAATAACAATTTACAATGAGAAATAACATCACCGTCGATAATATGACCAGATCCCATAAATCAACTCGTATTGATGCTCCAAACCACGACATAGCTTTGTCCATGCTTTGTGTTTAAAAATCATCTACACTTCCTGTATCAACTTATCTATCACAACAAGAGCTTCAAGAGCCATTAAAAACTATTTACAATTTGAAGTTTCACCAAGTATATTTTTGTGTTCTCGCAACCAACCCAACCAACCCTTCCTCATCTTCTTCGAAGTATATATAGAAGAATGAGGAGGATATCTCATAAAAGATTCCAAAGATAATTTCTGAACATGGGGCCTTAATGGCTTTCGGCCTTTGATATGCTCGATGAAGAAGTATTTTCACAAAATGTTTCTCGATCGTATTAATGTTTTTCATTTAAGACCGAAGTTCCCAGAGATCTTATTGAATTTTGAGGTTCGTGTTATTAAAGTAATTCTAATATTTTGTCATTAAGTTTACTTGGTGACCAAATCGGGCTTGCCGAGGCAAATATGTGATTCGATCAATAACTTCGGCTTTGTTCGAATAAGCTGAGGCACAGCACCGTGGTAGCTCGGGAGGGATCACCTTTCTGTGTGTGCTATGGAGGCCTTGTCGTCTCGATAAAAACACTTATGGGATTTTCCTTGATTAGGCCCAATTGGGAGGATTAGGCTTTTGATAATCAATCTTAGCCGTAATCTCATAAATTGCTTTGACCTCACCAGCGTCGTCGACCTCGATACTCGATTTGTGACCGACGGTTTGTTTTCCGTCGGTGTGCGTGTCGCGTAGGGATCATGAGGCATCAATGCCTTCGAATTTTTTCAATGTGAAAATTTGAACCATATATACCTCTCTTTTAAAGAATCAAAGGCACGAAAATCAAACCCCAGCCTTCGCCTTTTCAACAGACATCCTGAAAAACCATATAACGGCCCTTACCAAATAATATACATAGACTTCAAACTTTGATAAAACCACAGAAAACCATTTCTGGTCACAAAAGGTAAGTCATTTAATGCTGTGGTGTTTTGCGACCGAAATTTTTTATGCAATCCGCCTTTATGGAGCTTATCGGGTCCGTTTTGGGCCTCGGTTTATCGTCGTTCAACGTACTCGAAATCCTTATGAATTTCGCCCCATAAAACTTCTCGAAGTCCGGATTTCACAAGCACCGACTCCAATTCCAAGTCACGCCTGTGGTGGCGCTAACGTGTGTGTCAACTAGGCTTAGCACCGTCCCCGTTCGTGGGGACCCAACACCGTTGTCGTGGCCACAGACCGTGGCGACTCGATTGTGTGCCGTCGATCCGTAGACCGCATCGATGGCGGACAAGCGGATAATGCGCCACACCACCTGGCTCCTCCGCTCTTTTCGATATCGATCACCATCCCTCGAAGCGGAGTCACGCACCCACGCACACGTCAATATTGCGCCGAGCCCATAACGCTGAATTTACCGTGTGATGAGGGCGGCCCCCAAACCGCCTGGCGGCCATGTGTCGGCTCCTCGTGTATTGATCGTGACCAAACGGGCGCTATGCCTTTCCTTGAAAGGCAGGACAGCCACTCCCGCTTTCGAAAAGTGATCGACCGTGGGGACCACCGGGCGTATTGATTTTTGTGGGTCACCCGACATATCAGATCAACGGTGAAGAGCGTACGAAGTCAGACCGACGGAAATATTTTTGAAACCCCTGCAAAAACACAAAAAATTAACCACAAAAAGGTTTGATGTGTTTAGCTGATTTTATATATATGAAGTGGATAGGCGCTCAATCGGCGGGTCCTTGGTTCATATGGTGCCACCATGGTTTGGCCGCAACATATAGTCAATCAACATCGTAGTTTTTAAACATGACAAAATGGCACTTTATGCGCCGTACTTTAATCAGACAAAGTGCTTTGTGGGTTCAGGCACCCGGTTCTAGGTGTGCGGAGGGGAAGTGGCTTAAAACTTAGCTCAAGGGGCTTAATTTTATAATAAAAATGTGTTTTTATAAAATTCTCAAGTTTTTCAATGAGTTGTGAGGTTTCTATAAGGCATGTGAAGGGTCTTAAACTCAACAAAGGGTTTTGATGAAGGGAAAGGGGAAAACATGAAAATGGGGGATTTCATGAACAAAGGGGAGAAAATGGAGGTTAGTTTTTTAAGTGAGGAAGGGGAAAAAGGTGATTTTTTAAGAAGAGTTTCTTCGTTTAAAACTGCCATAATCGCAGTGTAAAATTAGGCACAGTGAATACTTCCAGACAGAGGCATGGGGCTCAAGAGTCTTCAAGAGACAAAAACTTACAGTGCAGTAAAACTTGTTTCTCGAAGGCTCAAAACTATTTAGCCACCTTTTGGTATAACTTTTGCACAACTGTGGCTCCTCCATTTTCAGACAAGTTTTCTGAAGGCATATCAAGAACTTCGTACTTGCATTCCCCTGGGAGATGATTAGTGTTTCATATTTAGTGGGTTGCCTTTCTTTCCTTGAATGCTCTTTCTTTTGTTCGAAATCAAAGAAGGCCATAAAAACAATGGATCTTTCATCAACAAGCTTTCTACCCATCTACAATCCTACGCATTCAACATTTTTTCTTCTGCCAGAGTGCACTGATTGGAAAAACTCTTTGCGGTTACCTTATTCTTTTGACAGGAAAACCAATCTTATTTCTACTCCTTATTTCTCTGCTAGGACCTGCATTAAACAGCTTGAGCTCACAGATTTCTCACCCAATTCATTACCTGCTAATGAATCAAGTCAGTCGTATTTTATTCTCACATTCTACGTTGGGCGCTCAAACCCCACCAAATGGGGCTGAAGACAAACCCTAAGTGCCACATCAAACCAAGCTCAGCCTTCGTAGCTAGCCCCACGAGGACAAAGGAGAGGGCTCTCTCCGTCAATCTCGATAAAATGAGCAATAGGTGCTAGGACACTGGAATGGAACCGATTTTAGGCTAGTAAATGGATAGGGGAGTTTGTTTTAAATTTTGGGGTTTCATTGGAGAAATGGGAAAACAAATTCTGGTCCGGACAAGGCCTCTAATTTTCAATTCGAGTCAAAGGGCAGTAGTGACGGCCTCGATGCTTTAGATTACATTTACAGACCCGTAATGAAAAGGAGTCAAGAGGAAAACAAAACCTGAATCTCTCCAAACAACAAACATGCAAAATTAAACGAATTCAAAGGTAGCACCTAAACAATGGATTCAACCCCTATCTACTCATCCATTTAATTTAAGAAGCATCGTGAGAAATGGCATACATTAAACATGAAGAAAATTACAATAAACAAGAGAGAAAACACCATCGAAGAATAGAACACCACAATAATCCTAAACAGTGCCGCAAAAACCTCTCGATCTTTCCTTAGCCAAACATGAAAAAATATGAACAATGGGTGCCAAAAGTTTCCCAAGAGTCCAACCCGTAGAATGTCTTAAATTACAATATATAGATCTTCACCAACTCCTTCCCATGCCTCTAGCTGAATTCATACTTGTGGATCAGTTTCTGTCCACCCAATCAAGGAACTAGAATCTATAGGCAATGCAACTTGCCTCAAAAGAGAGTGAACCGTATTCGCCTACAATGATTTTTCTACTTTCTTTAGTGAATATTCTAATAAAAATAAGCCAAACTCTATATGCCAACCATCAATTTACATCATGAAAACCCAAAAATTTCATCCACAAGCAAAAATGGTCCAACCCAAGTTGAAACCGAGCTGAAGTTGAAAATTCAGCCAAAATTTGCGGGTAGCGCCCCGAACTCGAGTGGGTCGTGCGCTCTTCAGCCTGATTTTGAAGTACCTCCTGGCATCCAAAATGAGCTCATATAGCTCGTTACATCTAGATGTTGGCTATCCCTAACCCTATGAATTTTCTCAATTTGGAGCTCATTTACTCCTCCCCAAACCTCATTCTCCCAGTACTTTCCGTTGGTGCAAAGTGTGGCAATAAGGTGTAGCCTTCATGATGTTTTTGAGCTTTATCCATTCAGAATCTGATGAAATGCTTTAAATGCATGAGGATGTATAATTTACTGCTTTAAACTAAAAATGCAAAATTTCCTTCAGCAAGTGTCCCAAAAAAATGACATATAGCATACCCGTTTTTAATCGAAACCTGTTGACACTCAAAATTCTCAAATGATGTACCATTCTGATCAAATTCGGAGTGTAAGACCCTCCACATCATGTATCTTGCCCAGCTAATGAAGCCCCAAGCCAAAACCGAGAGTGGACTGCCTTTCCGCCTGCTTTGTTTTCGCTCAACCTCCTCTTCGTAATCTTTCATTCTCGCTCACAGACATGCAAGTAAACCCAATAATGCCCTGCGTATTGCAGCTATGTATTTTTGTCTCCATTGCCTTTCGCCAACAACTTCTTAAATGGATGTTAACACAGGAGTTACCAGGGATCCATCGCCACATGTTTTCATCATCAGTGTCTCTCTTCCAGGCAACAATCCGTCGATCCCCGATTCGACAAACTCCTCACAAAGTGTGTGCTCATCCGAAGAAGTTTGTTGCGCTGCTCCGCATATTCGACGTTCCACCGAGCCTTCCAGTCTGATCTTTCAGCCGTGTCATTCTCGCCCTCGACACCGGACGGATTCTCCCCCGCCTTCAGCGAGAGCTCGCATCACATCAATGATGCAGAAACCGTGTCCGCCCTCCCCGATGGGCCCTCACTGCGCGGGCTTCTTGCCCCTATCCCGATCCGTACCGTGCCGAAGAAGAAGTAGGTCTCTTCCACATCAGTGGTGGAGAGAACATCGCTTCCGTCATGGAGTTTGCTGCACCCTCTCCACCCCCGGTGGAGACACACATCGGCCGTGTAACAACAAGGCGTCCGTGGCCTCGCCGATATGTCAGCGTGCTGGGTCACCTGAGCGTACATGTTCAATCTCGCAATGCCGTGCCTGTGTGAAGGCTCTCCACATCGGTGAACCATCTCGGAGGTGGCCCGGACGTCGGTGAAAGTCACGGGAGATGAAACCCTCCCGGCGCCGATGCCTCATTGCGGTTAATCGATGTAAACACTAAGTGATCTTCGATCAAAGCGTAATGATATACCCTATGTTGTAGTGCCGTTCTTTTTGTACAAAAATCATCACCTCTATGTTACATATACATGAAGACGGAATGTTCATCATACGTACCTCTTGTGAAGTGCATCAACAAACGAACATGGTACTATAAAGAGACGCGCTAATCTGCTCCCAAGAATCGAAATACCTAATGATGAGTTTTAATTATTGGCAAACTCATCCCTTAGGAATCTCGAAATGAAAACTCGCCAAGTGCCTCATACCCAAAGCGCACAAAGGTCTATGCTGGAATTTCTTCAAATGACACGTTTGTCTCATTCCTCTCCCCATATTTGGTGCTGGCTTTGAGCAATAGTCATGGTGATGAATAACTGAACCTTGACAAGATTTACACTGCCATTACGAAATGAAGAACAAACAATGAGCTAGTTCACGATGAAGCTGGCCCAGAAACTATCTCACAAAAAATCGAAACATGACCTGATACCGAAAACAATCCATATCGCTAGTGGACACACCGCAATCGAGCCATGACCTCCTCGATGTTCACTGTACCTCGGTTGCCACCTTCCGTGAGGCCTCCGTGGCATATTACCCTCCCTGCTGTGAATCACCGTCCGACCCCGCTCATAACCCACCGTCCCAAGCATGGCTTTGAACAAGATATTTGCAGCGATGGATACCGTATATAGATGTTGAAAACACAAATCTTTAATGTATGTTCAACACCAACAATGATACTACCTACAACACTAAAGTATCATAGGAAAACAAATTAACAATGAGGATGGCTCTGCGCTAGTGGCATGAAAACTAACACCGTTTTGACCATATGAGTTCATGAATGAATGCCAACTACAGTGATGGAAAAGCTTTGCAATGGTATGGGGCACCCCACGTGAAGCAATGTTAGGACCGTGTTTACATGAAATCGGAGAATATGAAGAACATGATAATAACCTTAGTGACCAAATGATCATCACAAAGGTAGCTGAGAATACAACAACAATGGTGATATTAGCAAATGAGGTCCAGACTAGTTGACATAAGACCTGCAAAAATATGAAAGGGCATGAACAATGCTGATAAGATGATAAATCGAGGACGTGAGGATCATATACACAACGTGCTGGTGTAACATATCTACCATTCAAAGGTTTTCAAATTTTTCTACAAAACTTTCCACACAATTTCCTCAACCTTGCTGAATTAATCAAATGTGAATGAAGGATTCATACATTTCTTTCCAAGCATGTATTGTTTCCTCAACATCAATGACATCACAACCATATTAAAAATTCATTGAGCAATGATTAAAACCCTATTTCTGCAGCTGGAGTCAGACTTGAACCCATCCAAGCAAAACCATCTCTCCGGGCTCTGTTGTTAAGTAGCGCCTGCCTAAGTGGCTTCCGCCCCAGGCGGGTAGCGCCCGTCTAACTCACACCCGCCGTGGCGCCCAAGTGGGTCGCGCTCTGGGCGGGTAGCACCCGTCTGCGGGTAGCGCCCACCTCAAACGTCGTCGACAACTCTGGTAAAATCACGATCAAACTTTCCGAAAACACGCAATTCGACAATTTCCCCCGCATTAAGTGATTTTTGCAAATGAATTTGCCTACATGTTTTGGCACATGAAGAAAATATCTCATGCAATCGCATTGATTTCTAAATTTATCCACAAACTCACTTTCACAATGTTTCCTCGCACTTTGTCACTGATCTTTTAATACAACAAGCTCTCTTGGTGCTTCTTTCCAGTTTTTGACCGATAACTTCTTTGTCAAGCCTTTGTGATGTAGAAAATTTAGCTAGGACAAGATTGCAGGGTTCAAGGATCAAGCTTCGATGGTGAAAATAAATACAATTATTACAAAAATGAAATTAACAATTTCTGAATCAGCCATGCCTTGGACTAAAATGTTTTCAAATGCTATGATAATAAAAATATGAAATCAAAATCTCATGTAAATTCAACCTCATACCGTGGCTTTATATACATATGCAAGACCAAAATCCCAGACTCTAGGACTAAAAACCTTTTTAATGAAACTTGATATTTAATGACCAATAAATGAAATGATTACGAACTTCTTAGTAATTTTGAGTAGTCCCAACAGTCTCAAAAGAACAGAAACACAGCGACAACCGTACCCCTCGGGCCGTTGGCATGTTCTCAATGGAAATGCAACCAAGTGGAACAAGTGACACCTAAGAACAATGAAAGCGAACCATCTCAATCTGGACAACACTGCAAGGACCGACTTCTAACATTGGCTCCAATGGGGATGGTGGCTCCATGGAGATGCCAAGAACGGCATATCTCTGGGGACAAGACAAAGGCTCTCTATCCATTGGGCGATGAGCCATTATTTCAACTAATAAAACAAAAACTTTTTGACATATTTATTGACCGTGTACTGATCGAAAAGAGACCGAAACTTGACAAAACCTAATTTTATCTCAAACCGAAAAGACTCGGAGAAATCGATTTGAAAATTTCAAACAAAACCAATCCTCCATCTCCAGACTATAGCCTTCGCTCCGGTCTTCATCAAGATGAGATCGCATATCATAATAAAATGAGTAAAATGATATATATACAATGATGATGAAATCAAAGAAATACTTAGAAGTGATACGTTCGCTGAACTCACCATTGACTCTGTCCTCTCAAGACAATCATCTCCATTCATTTCTTCGAGAAGTAAAGCATTTAATTCGACGATACGCTGCAATTTTAAAAGGACCTTTTCCATACCCTTCAATTGTCGTGCTTTCCTTATCTTCATTTACATCCCACTTCGAAAACCAATTCTCATCCAACCTCCAAACTTCTCCGCTTTTTGCCTTTTTGTCGTATCTTCTTTATGCGCCCCCGTAACTTGAAAGCATTTTGAAATACCTCCTCCCGTGTTCCGTCGTAAATGAATCATCCATTAATCCTCCGTCAAAAAGGGATCTTTCCTCGTCCGTTCTTCCCTAAGAAATTTAACGTACGTTGGGCGTAAGTAGGAAAAACCGTGTCCTGTTCGTACATCCACCGTAAAGGACATGCTATGATCTTTTTCTGACTTACCCTATCAGCCCACAATGTATTCACTAACTTCTCGTGCCCTTTGTTAATTTCCAACAATTTCTAATGATATTTACTAAGACTTGTTTGAAGATTCCGCCAAACCATTTTCGCGGATGCAAGCTATTTAATGTCCCAAGCCGATATTTTACTTACAAGAAAAATTCAAACCATCTTCAGACTTGAAGGCCGCCGCATTATCCGTGATTATTTTGCTAGGACACCCAAAACGTGACAGAATATTATTTTCAAGAAAGGAGACAATTACCGTATCCGGGTCTTCGGTTGCGGGAATCGCCGGAATCACTTTGTGGAAGTAGTCCGTAGTCACAACATCCATCTGCGGCGATCCCAAGATGCCGGGTGATTTCCCCCGAGAAACCAATCCCCACCGTCGAATGCGAAAATACTAATTTATTGGTTTGAGAGTGTGTTATCGTAGCTTGCTTCCTTCGGTATCTCACATTCGTACACCTCAATAAAATTTTGCACATCAAGAAAAAAAGAAGGCCAAGCGAATATCCGCCTTTAGAATCTTATTCGGCTGTGGTCTTCCAAAACAAATGGCCTGGCAGTCACCCTCCGTGAAAGTTCCAAAATCCTTTCGAGCTTCCCCCACCAAAACAATTCAACAACATTCCTTCCGTGGTCTTTCTTAACACAATGCACCGTAATGAAAATTTTAAAAATTTCTCCTTGAATTTCAATGTCTTCACTTTATCTTTGGCATATCCCGGAGAGACACCAAGCACGCATAAAAAATGTCGCATACCAAGGGGAAGAAACAAAAGGCCATTTATACCGAATCGACGTACTTTCCTCATCTTCACCTGGACATGGCAAAGAATTCAAATTTATATTCAGAGCATGCAGCATTTTTCAGCCATGATCTGAAGCAGTCCTTGTCCTTTGATCAGCTTGGTCGGTTTAATCTCTCCACATCGTATTCTAACAACGCAGTTAACTGGTACTTACCCGTCTTCCCTCTCGGATCCGCCTATGTATCAAAACATCTTTAATCGTCATGTTAGGAACGTATGCTATAATGGGAACAGTAACATATACACATTTTGAAATCTTTTTCAAAGCTCTTGCTGGCGCTAAAGCGCTTGTTTCCTTTGTAACAATATTGTACTTCAATGCTCCATCCCATGATCCTAATTTAAAAAAGTAATGGGCTTTCTCAACTTCATCTCCCTTTTTTGCATCAAAACAACAAATAATGAACGTTCTGTACAAAAGAAAATAAAAATGAAGTCATGTGTAATCCGGGATGATTAAGATAGGGCCGAGGAAAGGCTATCTTTACTAAATTGAATGATTTCACCGTTTTTCTGTCCACTTTACCCGATCATTTTTCGGTGATGTTCGTGATTTTCCACATGCTCAAGAAGATTTGGAATGAAACGATGGTAAAAATTCGTCTTCTTACTCATTAAATGACCCGTATTTCTTTCTTGTTCCGGGTCACTAACTGTTGTATGGCTTCAACATGTGCAGTAGTCCACGAGCCATTCTTCGATACATGGGTTGAGAGCTTGCCTTTCATCCATGGCAAAAAGGTTTCTTTCGATTCAAAATAAATGCCATATTTTCGTACTGAAAAACAATTTTCAAAACCCAAATGTTCCTCATCGTAATTTGAAAACACAAGTAAATCATCATGGCAAATAAACTCAAAATACATCTTTTCGTTTGAAAAACATGTCCATGGCACGAAAGGTGGCCCCCGCATTCTTCGAAACCCAACGGCATTTTTTCATAATGAAAATGTTCTCAATGAGTGGTAACCTAGCCTTGTCACGATCATCTTCCCTAAACACTAAAATCCATTATAACCCCGAGTAGTCACGAGTAGCACATCCTTGATACCTAACCACCAACGTAACATATGGTCCATTTTTGAAAAATGGATAACGTAGTATCTTTAATGATACCTTGTTCAAATTTCCGAAATCGGCGTACAAACGTGATCTCACCTCGTTTTCTCTTTTCTCACGGCACCAAATTTGATATCCAATCTCAAAACTTGTAGATAGTGCTATCAGATTCCTGATTTATACAACCTCGTGTACCTCTTTTTCGATCGATGGTAGCAGCTGATTGATTTCTCCTCACTTTGACGAAAGTTAAGCCCATCTAGTCTATGTATAGTATGTCAATGATGCTAGGCCAGGAGTAAGCTGATCTAATAATCCCACGCAAAAGACTTAAAATGAAGGACAACAATTTCACATACTGCCTTTACCTTTGGTGACAACAGACTCAGGATAACTTCTACTCATCTTGATTATCACTGCCCCAATATCACTCTCTTCCACACCTTTTCTCCGTGGGCCTCAATGCCTGCTTGCGGGTCAGGATTTGCCTGATCAAATAATTCTTCTATGAAATCAAATCCCTAGAACATGTTATCCTTGTTGCAACACTTCCATTTGGTTTATTTGTGTCATCACTACCATCATCATGTTCTATCTATGGAGGTATATTTCTGAACTTACCCTTATTCACAGAAAATCACTAATCTCCTGCTCATTCCGAAAGACCTCCACAAACATCACCGATTGTCCTGAACGTGAAGAAGCCACAGGACCCCACCTTCTGTTGTTGGAATTCATTGAATTTCTTAAGATTGCTCGTCGCTCTTTAGTGACCATCGCTATACCCATTTTGTATGCGAGGTAACACATGTCAAGGTATGATCGGGAATAATTTCGTGAATGTCTAAAACTGCATTACGGCAAGCCCCCGCGAGGATGCTTGGCCCCAACCCGTCCTTAACCCCGTTTTATCACCAATTCTGAATCACCACATCATCTTGCCGTCCAAGAATCTTAAGGCCAGAATTAGAGCCCTGTATTCGCTTCATTATTAGAACAATCAAATGCAAGTTTATAAACACACTCACATCGTCGCTTAACTTCGTCCTGTGAGTTGAAAATTTAATTACTAATCCACACAATCCCAAAGACCACCACCGCCCATCGCGCTATCAAAACCACATTCAGTGACCACATTCTTCATCACCTCTTGTGTCGTCGAAATCATACGGCTCGCTTTTTCCCCGTTTGGTCGCTCATCTGCCTTTCCACCGATCGCTTCCAGCGTAGCTTGTTTTTCTTCTTTCTTTTTGCAAAACTTCTCAGCAAATTCTCAAAGGATTTCTGCATATCTTCCGCTCGAACTAACGGACTTTCTACATCATTAAAACCACCATACAAACACAAATGTATTCTAAATTCCGTATGTACATAATTTCAAGGATATCCAGATTTGCTTCTCTTCGCTAGTTATCATGTATTTCCATTCTTCTCGCTTCTATATAATCCTCATTCATCGAAGACTAGAATTGTAGCATAAGAGAAATCTAACTCAAGTGTACCTTTCTAAATCCTTGCCTCCAAGATCTCGGGAAGATATCCCAAATTTCAAGTGAGAATGCCTGGCCAATACCACGTCCATTAAGACATATCTTTATTGAATTTGATCTAAGCTTACAACCAAATCTTTGATGAGGTCCTATACCCTTCATGATTACGTTGAATCAAATGAATACAACCTATGATGTTTTCTCGTAATGTTATTCCAACTTTTCTAAGATTCAGCTTTACATCAAATTGTGCGAAGTAATCAATCGAACATGGTATCAGCAAAAACATATTCATGCAACCCTCAAACCGATATAAAATGGAGAACATCACCGAAGCTGTGACTCACCATCTGGGGTCACAGTTCGAAAAATCAATTTCGTCGATCATCCCCCAACATTTTACCGTATTTTAACATTGGATCAAAGTTCGTACCTTTAAGACTCTGACCAAATGTAGTCGTTTAAGCAGATTTCTCGTCAGCGAATAGATATTTTTAATTTGGAAATTTCATTTTCCAAACTAAATGAAACCTTTCTCACCTCGAATTTTAAATTCCTTCTTTTCACCCTCTTTATCTTTTGCATTATGTTTGGCTGATTTACCTTTCAATGATGATACTTATTAATGCGGGATTAATTGTCTTCTTTTCCTTCTTCTGTGGTATTTCCGTGAATCCGTCTTCATGTCAAGCTTCTTTTTCGTTTCTCGAATTCGGATTTTATGGGGTGCCATCTCGGTTTCTCAATGGTATTGCTTTTGTTGGGCGATGCTACTTCCGGCTTGTTCTCTTTGGTATTCATCCGACTCTTCCTCTAACCGTATCATTTGCTAGAATGAAATCTTCATCTTTCTCGAACAGAACAAATTTCTTCCTCCATATTCTCTATCCCTGTAATATAAATAGAAAATGTTTGGGGTGAAGAATGATTCTACCACCTGCAACATCATCATCATCACCTTAATCTTGACCACAGTACCTGCAAGAGGTGTCTGGATTTTGTCATGGCCGCCTTGCCCGGTGGTTCTTGCCTGCTCGTTTTATTCCCCGAACTGCTACCGGCTACCACCAGACTCGAACTTGCTGCTTTCTCGTTTGTCAAGTGTCATCCTTTTGTACCATTTTTCCATCCTACGTTAAACGTTGTTCTGGATGCGAGACGTGGAAGGATCTTTTATTGTCACCTTTTTTCTCGCTTTTCAACCATTCTCTTCTTTATCATTCGTATTTGCTCAACACCAACAACGATCTTCTCGCATATCTTCTAAAGTAAAGTATCTCTACTTGGCCATGAAGAAAGTCATATCCGGATCAAAACCATCCGGGACCCATGAGCGCACTAGACGGTCTCAAGCCGTTCGGAATTGCATTATACATCGTATTGAATCACAATACAATCCCGAACCCGACTTACCGTGTTCGCTCGATAAGCGACATCGTTGGACCTCACAGCTCGTATCCTTTTTTCATCTCCCATCGATCTAAAATCGGGCCTATGTCCATTGATACTTCCGGCCTACAGTAGCCCCCCCAACCATTTACAAACTTCTCCTCCAAAAGTCCATAAACAACTTATTGAAACATTTCGCATCAACTTCATGCGGTGTCCAAAACTGTCATCCTAACAACAGGCCGAGTCGATATACCGTGGTGTACTATCAAACAGACAGAATTTTGCTCTCGGGCAATCAGCGTAGGCATAGGACTCAAATTAGCCACAAGGCAAGAGGTGCAAACATGGCCGCCATGACCTTTGGCGGATTGACAATCTCATTGCCCTTGAGAAACAGGAGGACCGGTATGTAGGGTACGAGGTGTATGTGAGACGAAGGAGAAACTAACGTTGATTTCCGCTGATCGTAACCCCAGTCGAACAGGGAATGGTAGGGATAAAGGGAGTTCAATGGGAATCCGTGGAACTACAGGCACCCCGTATGATCCAAGAGCGCCAGAAGCAAATTCCGCTTAATTCGGGAATGTTGGTAGCCACAAATGTTAATCTCAGAATCGTCTATCCAAGTGATATGAAACAAATATACCGTAAATCTTCAACAAACAATGGATCCGAACTAACTTGACAATTCGCCGTAAAAATTTACTAATATGATGTTTCAAATCGTGCATCAAAATAATACCCATCAACATAATTTTCACAGACGTATTATTCAGAAAGCAACTGAACTTCCAAAACTCACTTGACTTTATCTTTCTAACTTTCTTGACTTCTTTCATGATCCCAGAACCATTTGGATTTTCAACATTGTTGGTGGATCAGTGTGGCCGCACCGACCTATATTCCTTCTGAAGCCACAGCTGATCTTTCTGATAAACAAGGAACATACCCAATTATCTTCAAATTTCTTCGACTTCTCTAGACCTGAACTATCCAAAGGGTCTAGAAACGAAGTCAAGTATACCGGGTGATTTTCATATCAAGTGCCGTACCTGCTGCTGCTCACTTCTTAGAGATCGACCCAAGCGAATGCTATATTCATCATCGCTATGGCTACAAATCGTCGAAAGCTACCTCTGGCGTGACTCTCCCGTACTCCGTCTAAGACTCACAGAAACGAACACATCAACAAAGCAAAACCGCTGAGACGGATTGTCCCCGTGAGGTCGCCAGCCGCGTTAGGCACTCAACTACCTTAGGGCTCAACAAGATAAACCGAAGGCCAGTGATCAAACCAAGTTCACCGTAGTTAGCCTTACGAGGACAGAGAGGCCTTCTCCGTCGACCCTGGGATAAAACGAGTTGAAGTAGGGTGCTAGTATTTACCTCGAATGGGAATCGATTTTAGGCTAGTAAATGGATAGGGGGAGTTTGTTTTAAAATTTTTTAAGCCGTCGATAAATGGAAAACAAATTTTAACCAGGTGATAAGGCTTAATTTTGCAATCTTTAGCTGGGCGAGAAAGTAGGTGACGGTCTTGATGAAGTGATTGGTTACCTGACAGAATGTACTAAAAGGAGTCAAGAGGCAAAGAAAAACTTGAACTCTTTCCAAAACAATGAAACATGCAAAATTAAACAATTCAAAGGTGAGCATCGTAAACAATGGATTCAACCTCATCTACTCATCCATTTAATCGGTGAAGAATCAAAAGAGAAATGGCATACATTAAAAAGCAGGCAGAAGAAAAATTACAAAGAACAAGAGAAAAACATTCATCAAGAACAACACCACAAGAATCCCAAATTGTGCCGCAAAACTTCCGATCTTTCTTACCAAAAATATGAAAAATATGTACAATGGTGCCAAAAGTTTCCCAAGAGTCCAAATTGTGAGAATGTCTCGCAAATTACAATATATGATCACCTAACCCCTTCCCATGCCTCTAGGGGTCGAATTCATTATTTCAGGGATCGGAAGCCTAACCAAATTCTAATCATGAACTAGAATTCAGGCGAACAACTTGCTCTAAAAAGAGTGGAACCCATTCATTTACATGATTTTCACTTTTTCGAGACAGAATATTCTAGAATGGGTAAAAATAAGACAAATTTACATGCCAAACATCAATTTACATCATGAAAACCCAAAAAATTTCATCCAAAAGCAAAAAAATGGTCCAAATCAAGCGAAAATCAGAGCCGGAAGTTGAAAATTCAAACAAAATTTAAGTGGGTAGCGTCCCCCGAACGAGTGGGTCGCGCGCCTTTTCAGCCTGATTTTGAAGTACCTCTTGGCATCCAAATTGAGCTATGATAGCCTGTTGAAAGCTCACGGTATGTTGGCCATCCAACACAAGTGGAATTTCTCAATTGGAGTCATTTTTCCCTCCAAAACGGCATTCGAGAAGTACCTGCTGGTGCAAAAGGTATGCAATGGTTTTTCATGATGTTTTTTGAGCTTTTGACCACATCCGTAATCAAGGAAATGCTTTGGAAAATGCCTCGAGGATGCATAATTTACTATGGAAAAACCAAAACAAATTTTCCCGCAAGGTCCCAAAAAATGAGCATATGGGTGCGCTTGGTACTCCCGCTTAATCGAAAAACCCGTTTTTGAGACCAAAAATTTCAAAATGACAAAAATTTTCCGAATTTGTCAATCGTAGTGAATACCCTCCATCATGTATCTTTCCAAGCCAATGAAGCTCTGGGTAGCCAAAATTCCGCAGTGGACCAGCTCTTTCCGCCGTTTTAGTGCTTCGCTCAACCTCCTCTTCAAAATTTCATTCTCGTCTTGCGTACATGCATGCAGCCCAACAATGTCCTTTCATGTGACGAAGCACAGCCTGTTCCATTGGCCTTCGCCAAAAACTTCTCCAAAATGGATAATACGTGATGGCTGGGACCCGATCGCCCTGTCACCGCCTGTGTTCTTCCGGCGAACCGTCGACATCCTCACGGATTCGACGCACTACAAAGTGTGTGCCTGGTCTCGGCCGCTGAGCGAGCCGATCCGCATAGTTTATCACCCACCGAGGCTCTCTACAACTGATCTTTCTCGTCATGTCAGCTCCTGCCCTTTTTCTCCGGATGATCTTCTCGCTCGGTGCCGAGAGCTCGCATCAACATCAACGATGGTGAAACGGCGTCCTCGGCCCGATGGCCCTCATCATGCATGGGGCTTTCTTCGCTTCTGCCTGATCTCGTACACGTCGAAGAAGATGGCGAGACCCTTCCACATTTTGCGGGAGATACTACCGTCCGTCGATGGAGTTTGGCAGAAGAATTTTCCAAACCTCCGGTGGAGACAATACCTGGCCGTAGCCGTGCAACAAGGCTCGTGCCTCGGGCCGATGTTAAACAAGAACAACAACGCAGTGACAGCCCAATCTCGGCATCGCCGGTGTCGGTGGTAGCGCCCTCCCCCGCATTGTGAACTATCTCGGAGGTACGGACGCTCATGGAAAGCTCGCTGGAGATGAAATCTCCCAAGTGATGCCTTGACAAAGTTAATTGAAGGGAACACTATGATTCGACCAAAGCGTAATGATATATACCCTAAGGTTGCCAAATGGGCTCTTTCTTTTGTACAAAAATCAATCATCTCCTCATGTTGCGACAGGCGGAAGTACCACGTTCATCACACGTACCTCTGTGAAGTGCATCAACAAACGAACATGCAGCTTGAAGAGACGCGCGACCTGCCCCGTAATTGAAAACACCGAATGATGAGTTTCACCACAAGGCAAACTCATCCCTCAGAATCCGAAATGAAACTCACCAAGTGCCTCATATACCTAGGTTTAATGTATGGCTCATAGGAATTTTCCAAATGTCGACGTTTGTTCCATTCCTCTCCTATATTTGAAGCAAAGGTTTGAGCAATAGTCAATGGCAGTAGTAATGAAATCAAACCTCAAAACAAGATTTTTACACCGCTTTCATTACGTAAAATGAAGCAGAAATGCTCAACGAGCTTGTCTACTTATGAAGTTTGGGTTTGTGAAATCATCTCACAACCGAGAACATGACCGATACCGAAAACAATCCATCGCTAGTGGACACAGCTCGGGCAACGAGCCAAAGGACTCCTCCCCGATAACCACCACCTTTTCCACCTCCTCGTGAGGCCTCCGTGGCGCGTCATCTCCTCCCCGAAGCCCGGGAAATCCTACCTGGGTCCCACCGCCATAAACCCACTGCTCTCCTCAAGCATGGCCTTTGAACAAGAAGCTGCAATATGGATACCGTATATAGATGCGGGTGAAAAACACGTCTTAATGTGTATGTTCAATGCTCGCTAGATATCACCCACGTACTCAAAGTATCGCTGGTGAAAAAACAAAATTGCAATGAGGATGTCGCCTAGTGGCATGAAAACTATCACCGTTTTGACCATGAGTTTCGACAAATGAATGCCAACTACAGCAGGTGCAAGTTGCCAGGAATGATGGGAAAATTAACAAAGAAGCAACAAGTATAGACCTTGTTTATGAACTGGAGAATATGGAGAACATGATAACAACCGTAGTGGACCCAAATGCTCATCACAGCAGTAATAGAATGATAAATAAATGTTAAATGGTGATATTATGTAATGAGGGCTCTAGACTAGTTGACATAAAACCTGTACAAAATATGAAAGGGCATGGAAGAGCAAGTGGATAAGACGATAACTGTGACATGACGATCATATATACAACGTGCTGTGGTGTGAACATATTCACCATTCAAAGGTTTTCAAATTTTTCATAAAACTGTCTATACACTTCTGCAAAACCACGGTGAATTAACTTGCATGTGAATGAAGGATTCATACATTTTCCTCCAAGCATGGCTTGTTTCCCCAACATCAATGACATCACAACCATATTAAAAATCTATTGAGCAATGACTAAAACCGTTTGCAAGCTGGAGTCGACTTGAATCGAATCTCTGGCGCAAAAACTAATTCCTTCGGGCTCTCACAGTTAAGTGGGTAGCGCCCGCTGCGGGTCGCGCCCCCCAAGTGGGTAGCGCCCGTTCAATTTACACTCACCAGCTGAAGTGGGTCGCGCCCTTATGGTGGTAGCGCTCGCCTGCGTGTGCACCCACCCAAACGCTGCCGACAACTCGAAAATTACAAGCTCATCTCCAAAACACGACCGACTTCTCGCATTGTGATTTTTGCGTATGAATTTGTTTTCTCTGGCATGTTTTTATGTTGTTGAAGAAAATATCTCGCCATAAATCGCATTTGATTTCAAATTTATTCGACAAACCCACTCTCTACAATGTTTCTGACTTTGTCATTTGATCTTTCACTAAATGTTTCTCTTTGCTTTTCTCGAGTTTTTTGACCGATAACTTTTGGTCGTCTTTTGCAGGATGTGGCACTTTAGCTTAGGACAAGACTTATATTGCACCGAAGCTTCTCGCAGAATAAATACAATTATTACAGAAGCAATGAAATTTAAATAATTTCTAGTCTAAAACAATAGTTTTCAAGACTATAAAATGTTTTCAAATGCTATGATAATAAAAATATGAAATCAAAACTTAAACCAACCTTCATGGCCTGCGCCAAACAGTGACATATGCAAAAGACTAAAACCCGTACTCTAGGACTAAAAACTTTTTTAACGAAACCGATATTTAATGCACCATGAATGAAATGACAATGAACTTTAGTAATTTTGAGGAAATTTTTAAATAGCCTCATAGTGCATATACATGAGGAACACATGACAACCGTACCCCTGCCGCCGCGGGTATGCTCCTAGTAGTGTTTAAACTTAAGTGAACAAGCTAGACACCTAAGAACAACATGCAAAAGCGAAACGATCTCTCCGACGTAGGTTTTAAGGACCGACTTTAACATTCTACAACATACAAATTTAAAAGCTAATACAAGTTAGGATTTAGCCGCCCAACTTGTTACCATCCACATGAAGAACAAGTCGTACATAGATATTATTTTAAAATTAAATAAAAAATGGAAGTTTAAGATGTAAATTTCCAAAGCATTTCCCTTTCTATCTCGACAACTCGTTTTGATTTTTGTTTTGAGTCGTCTTTTCCTTTTTCTTAACCGTGTTCGTATTTTGAGCTAATTGGAACTAGATTTACATCCTCTCTCAATTTTAATTTGAAACAGATTGAGTCACCTTTTGAAAAACTATTTAGATTTTGACATGTTTAAACCTTGACTTTCTATCCCAATCTACCCACCGATAACAAGATTAAATGGTTTGGGCAAATCTAATTCACTATCCTATCGCAGAAAATTTAAACCAGTCAAGATTATTGTTTGACCAACTAGAAGTGTGTTCCTTTAGAGGAATTTGAGCTAAAATAATTTTAAAAATTTGTTTCTCTTTTTTGGTATGGGCCAATTCTTCCTTTGTTTTACAATTCTCCTCTTTCTTTCTTTTTCTTCGTTTTTTTTTTATTTTGATGTCACGTAACTTTGAATGCAACTGATAAGAATTATTTACAATGAGAAAATAGATGCAAAAGGATCATGAGACAATGGATCAAGACAGAAGTACTCCTTAAGCATCCCGCCATTGACAGGACCTCAAACAATTATGTCTATCTATCCCTAAAAATAGTATTATTACCAAATACCGACTGACAGTAGTAAGGGCCAAGCCATAAGTTGTCAAATTTTCCATGCTTTCCCTTGTCTTCCCTCCTTTAGTCCCACTTCAAAACTTTGTCCCCAATATTGAAATTGCTGGTCTTTGTTCTTCTATTAAAAATCTTTTTAATGCTGCCCTGCTTCTGTAATGCTTTGTTATAAACTTCCTCTTTGGTTTGCTGAAGATGAATGGTTTGATTTATTCTTTTGATCATGTCATTATCTTCAGTTTGAAACTCTTGAACCAACTTCATCACTGGTACACCAAGGCCGGTTGGAAAAATTGCATCAGTACCATACACAAGCTGGAAAGGTGACATACCGATAGATTTCTTTGAAGTTAATCTGTCAGCCCAAAGTGCATGAACTAGCTTTGTGTTCCAAGACTTTTTGTTTTCCTCCAACAGTTTCTTGATTATGTTCACTAAAATCTTGTTCGAGGATTTTGCAAGTCCATTACCTTAAGGGTAATAGGCCGTGGAATGCCCCAATGTTATCTGATATCTGTGGCAGAATTCAACCATATTCTTTGATCCAAATGCTGCTACATTATCAGTGATGATCTTGGTAGGACAACCAAATCTAGAGAGAATATTATTCTCTATGAATTTTATAATAACAGAATCATTGGCTTGCCTACAAGGTATGGCTTATATCCACTTAGTGAAATAGTCTGTGGTAGTGAGAATCCATCTATGCTGAGCAGAAGATGGTGGATGGATTTCTCCTATGAAGTCAAGTCCCCACTGTTGAAAATGAGCTTCAATAGTGATTGGATGCAGAGGTAGGGGTAGCAGTTTTCTTTTTCCTTCAAAAGTTGACATTTATGACAGACAATGATCATCTTGTGTATATCAGGAAAGAGAGTAGGTCAATAGAAACCAACCCTCAAAATTTTGTTGGCTGTTGTCTTCCAGTACAAATGGCCTCCACACTCTCCTTCATGGAACTCGTGCTTAACCTTCTCTGCATCATACTCAGGCAAACATTTAAGCAATACACCACTTGCATTTTTCCAATAAAGACATCTATCTATAATGCAATTGTTTATAGCTTTTAACTTTAGGAATCTTGCCTTTGTCTTTGTCAAGCCAGGAGGTGTATTTAAATTAAGCAAAACATAAATAATATCAGCATACCAAGAGGAATTCATGAAATGGTCTTCTACAATGGGAGTTGATATTTCCTCTTGTTCGTGCAAAGCATTAATCATATTAATATCGAGAACCTAAAAATTGAATTCAGCCATTAATCTAGCTAGACCTTGGCCTTTGATGAGTTTAGTGGGTTTTATCTCTAAATCATATTCAAGAATAATCGCAATCCACTTACCTCTCTTACCATCTGGGTCCTGTGTTAGAATGTCTTTAACGACTAAGTTTGGGACAAAGGCAATGATGTGTGAGTGAAGGATGTATACTCTGAAGTCTTTCAAAGCTTTAACCAAAGCAAAAGCTTTCTTCTCCATAATGTTATACTTCAGAGAGGCATCCCTCAACGCCTTGCTAAAGAATGCAATAGGCTGCTTTTGTCCTTGCGGATTTTTCTGTAAAAGGACAACAACTATGGTATGTTCTGATGCAAAAGAAAAAATATAAAAATCTTTTGAAAAATCGGGACTTATTAGAACCATTGTTTTGGTTAACGCTTGTTTCACCAGCTCAAAGGACTTCTTTGCTTCCAAGGTCCATTTTACCCCTTGCTCCTTCTTCAACATGTTTGTGATATCTCAAAAAGTTAATCTTTCCAATGAAAGATTGCAACTCCTTGATGTTTCGAGGATGAGAGATTTGCAATATGGCCTCAATAATTTTGGGATCTATCTTAATACCTTCTTCTGAAATAATGTGCCCAAGAAGTTTACCTTCTTGGAGCCCAAATAGTGTTTTCTTAGGGTTTAAAGATATCCCAAACTTTCTGCATTTCTCGAAGACTGTTCTCAAATGTGCTAAGTGCTCTTCATCTGTTTTTGAAAACATAGTGACATCATCAAGGTATATAATGATGAAGTAGCCCAGTTCTTCCGAGAATGCTATGTCCATGGCTCTTTGAAAAGTTTCTCCAGCATTCATTAGACCAAAAGGCATTTTCACATACATGAAAGTGCCCCATGGTGTAGTAAAGGTTGTCTTTAATTGATCAACAGGGTGAACTAAGATCTGATTGTACCCTGAGTAGCCATCAAGCAAAGAAATTCTTCTAGACCCTACCACCCTTTGTAAAATATGATCCATCTTAGGTAAAGGGTAGTTGTCTTTTAATGAAGCTTTGTTTAAGTCTCTAAAGTCTATACAAAGCCTGATCTCTCCAGTTTTCTTCCTAACGGACACCAGATTAGACACCCACTCAAAATATCTAATAGGGACAATAATACCAGTTTCATACATTTTCACGATTTCCTTCTGAACCAAAGGAAACTGAACAGGTTTTATTCTGCGCAGTTTCTGTTTGAATGGTTTTTTATTTTCTTTGAAGGGAATTTTGTTCTGTATTATTTCAGTGTCATAGGATTTCAGATCTTTGTAACTCCACGCAAAAACATTAGAAAATTATTTAAACAACTCTATGTATTTGAGTTTAATGTGAGCTGTTAAAGTTTTAGACAGTTTAATAATTTTCAGTTTAAGTTCACTGCCTATATTTCACTCTTCCACTTCAGTCTCTACAGTTTCCAGTTTTGGTTTCTGGGCCACATCGTTAAAATCAAACAAATCTTCTAAAGGGGCTAGACCTTTAGGAAAACTATGATCTTCAAAGTGCAGAGTTTCTAACTCCTGTGTTTCTAACTCTTCATTCAATTCTGTTTTGTTTTTAAGTTTGCTAGTCAGAAGATTAATATTGACAAGCTCAGGAGATGACTCTTCTTCACCAAGAAAATTTTCTTCACTGCAGTCTGTATCATAATCTGAGTCCGAACTGTTTAGTTCGAATTCATTTCTGAATTGCATGAAGTCTTCTATTTGTTTGTCTCCGTCGAACACCTACCAATACTTTTCATTATCAGGCACGACTGGTCTAAATTTTACTTGAGTTGTGCAGTCTTTGGTTTCATGTGGTGTTAAGCATGTTCTAGCTACAAAGGCTAAATTGTGGGTGGCAATATTTCTTTTTCTTGGGACAAAAATCAGTTTGGATTCCTCGAACATTTTTAAAAGGTCCATGACATCATTTCAATAGGCCCTAAGTCTGGGATGATTTGTGTTATACTCCCCATTGACTTGCCTAATGACTAACTCGGAATCCCCATACACTTTGATTCTTTTGGCTCCCAAATTTTTAAACAAACATAAGCCTAAGAGAAGGGATTCATATTCCTCTATGTTGTTAGAACATTGAGAGTTCAATTTGCAGGAAATGCTTTCTGTGTGGTTGCTTTCAGTGTTGCAGATCTAGACACTTGCACTAGCATTGTTTTTAGTGCAGGATCCGTCAAAATACATACTCCACAGAGGACTATTTTCGGTTTCGTCCGTTTGGTGTTTGTCCTCTTTAACTAAAGTGCTTACGAGTTGCTGTGGAATCTCAACACTTAGTTGTATTTGTTTCAACTCCTCAGGTTTTTTTTCTGTGTTGAGGGTTTCTTTCTTGATTTTCAAGGTTTAAGAGAAATGGACACATGAATTGTATCTCAAGACCTTTGTTTGGCTTGCTAACGTTTTCAAATGCAGCAAATTGTTTTGACACTCCTGCCTTGTGTTCCTCTTCCTCCTTATCGGCCATTAATCCTATTAAAGTGACTTGTTCACTAAGTGTTACATCGTTAAACAGAATAAAATAATCAAGGCCTGTATTTACAGAATAAAGGGGAGAGTTCTGTGGTCTGTCTTGGCTTGTAACTATGTATTGCATATGAGACTCCCTGTAAAGTCTTCTCGTCTGGTTGAAAACAGGGATAGTCGCATAGGTCATGTCCATTTGCATAGTCCCTTGTAACTTAGCCCCCCAATATCTAGATAACAAAATTCCATACTTTGGGGGTACATCAGCCACAACAATATCCATTACTAAGCATTTGGCTGGAATCTAGGCTAAGTTAACGCAGAGGTATTTGATTAATCCTAAAAATTTTACTCTGCTGGAGTCAAAGGAGTAAAAGTATTTATAAGGTCTGGTGATTTCTAGACCAAGGCTCTCCATCACAGCTTTAGGCATTAAATTATGAGAAGCCCTGGAATCATGCATAACATTGTGTAAATTTTGTCATGAACGTTTAAACTCACATAAAAGGGAGGAACAGGTCCCTCTTGATACATACCTTCAATATTTGGACCAAAAATAAACTCTGGCTGGTCATCATTAAGATTGACTGTGTCATTATTCTCTTCAATGTTTAAAGCCTTCAAAATTTGAGTCCTATATACATTCTGGGCAGCTAACTCAGTCAGGGGAACAAAGATTTTGATCTTTAAAATTTCCTGCTCTAGGCTGAAAGGAATTTGGTTCTTTGAAGAACTTGTCTCGACCTTATTAGCTGCCAGTCTATCAGCAACATCAAATTTCTAATTTGTTTTATTTAAATTTGAAAAAATGGTCTTAACAAGAGTACTAGCTGAAATGTTAGTACTACTAATGTCTGCACTCTGTTTTTCGCTTTTTTGAGGGCATTTCTCCCTACCTTTATCATAATTAACAGCCACTATTTTGTCCTTTTGTTTAACAACTTTAGGTTTGGTTGTAGTGTTGTTTTGTGAAGATTTTTCAGAGGTTTTGGTGTTGGGAGTTTGTTGACTGGTTTTTCTTCTAAGGTCATATTCTCTTTGAGACTCTATGATGACATTTTCCATGTCTTGATAATAATTTTCATCATCATCTCTTTTGTCATCATAAGGTGTGTATAGACCTTGTTTTCTATCATAATGAATCTCAAAGTCATCATTATCTACCCCCAGCATGTTGATATCATCTTCCTTTGTTATCTCATCTGTTTCCTCCACCTCACTTACATAGTTTTGATGAAATGGAGGAGTGATATGTTGATCATCTTCCCTAGGTCTGTTTGGAGGTTGGTTCCTTCTAAAATTCTGATTCTGGTTCTGGTTTCTGTTTTGAGGAGTAGTTTGGTTTTGACTGGTTCTGGTGCTCTCTCAAGGATGCTCATTTTCTTCATCATCTCTTCCATCATTCTCTCCATCTTTGAGTTGGAAGTAGAGGGTGTATTTTCTTCTCTAAAGGACACTCTCTTCTCTTTTTTCATTCTTGCTTTCTTCTCCATCAAGTTGACTTCCATAGCAAGAGCACCTTTTTTCATCTCTTCAAGAGTTGCAGGATCTCTCTCTCTCAGCTGATAGGCCATCTCAGGGTCAAACCCCTTAGGAAACTTGTTTAATGTTGAGCCGTGTGGAGGCTTTAGATCTGGGGAAAGTGCATTTTACACACTGTTAAATCTGGTGCAGTAAGCTTGCACACTTTCCCCAGTGTTTCTATGGAGGTTCTTGTAATCAGAAAGGACTTGGAGAGGATTCTTCTTTACTTCCCATTTGTTTAAGAATATATGATGGAAGGCTTGGATATCATTAATACTATGGGGGGTTAAGCCTTTAAACCATTTCTTTACTTCTCCCCCTAAGCTCTGAGAAAATAGTCTAAGTTTGACAGAATCATCATCAATTTCATTTCTGTCAAAGTAGTCATTCATCTTATCCACATGTTGTGATGCGGTTGTAGAATTACTAGCATCATACAATGGAATTTTGGACTGATAGTCCTGTGGAAGATTGACTAATAGTACAGGAAGGACTAAGGGAGCATACCATGCTGCCATGATATGTGGTGGGGGTGGATTCACAAGAGGTGGATTAACAAAAGGGAAAGTGGGCTGGAGTGGAATGGTTTGAATAGTGGATGTAGGGTGAGTAGAAGTGGATGGACTAGGACTAGATTGCTAAGCTGATCTTGGACGAGAGACACCTAAGTTGTGAAGGAAATGTAAATAAGGAGGTGTTGTTTCTCTGCTACCAGGATGTTCACTTGTTTCAGGAGATGAAAGTGAAGATTCAGAATCTAACTGATCTAAATCATCAAGAGACCTAGTTCTAAATGGATTTACTAAGTCAACTTGTGATTGTTGTAGAGTTGAAAGATTTAGAGGAACTGAATTAGCTCTCAAGGGTGATCTAAAAATAGTTGATAATTTAATCCTAGGAGACTTCCTAAGGATACTTTCTGGGTTATAAACTATTTCAGGTGGATCAGGGTCAGGATAGGCTCTAGTGTGAATCTTTCTAGGAGCCACTATGCTGTGTTTTTAGACCCAACTAAACAAGAAAAGTTCAACCAGGTATGACAGTCTTTAAAAGGTCAACTAAATTTGTTTACACAAATTTTAATCCTACAGTCCTCTAACTGAGTTTGAATGATATTATAATGATAAGGGTTCTTCCCAGTGGAGTCCTAAGGTCTGTTGAGGATTGTGGAGTCGCCAAGTGGAAGTTTTTAGCTCCTAAGGAGGTAAAAGGTTTTATGGTCCACCACCATGTTTACTTGATACCAATCTGAAATATTTTTGGTTTTCTGAGTTATTTTTCAGTTGTGTGGTTTCTAAGAATGTGCTAACTCTGTTTCAAAACTTAGCTATGGTTATGAGACAAAGATAGTCTACATCTTATGGCTAAGCCAGCTGATTTTTCAAGGTTAGATAAAGCCTTATGAGAACCCTAGGGTTTTCCTAGATTGTCACTGATTCAAACAAGTTTCATCATGATTACCATTTGTTTGGTGGTGCTTGAAAAGGCTGCTTTTTACTCACTGCACAATTTTCTTGAATCAAGGGTTTTCTGAGGTGTCTAAAGTATTCAACAAGATAATAACTCAAAGTCCCCAGTGGAGTCGCCAGAAATGTTAACACCCTGTAATTAGCAAGATTGGAAAAAGTCCAACTGCAGGGAGAACATTATTTCAACCACTTTGGGATTCTAGGATCTAGCCCTCCTGAATCCGGAGAGGGATCTCTCCAATGAATGCAAAGATAGGTTTGTCTTTGAAGTTTTGGGTAATGATATTAGGCTAGTTATGAAGGCCAAGGGTTTGTTTTATTTTTTGGATGGTTGAGCATGATTACTGTTTGAGGTGGAAAGTTATAAATGCAAAGAGTTTCAAAGGTGAGAAGTTGCAAGCAAATAGAACAAGCTTTGGCTAGGAAGATAGATAATTGCAGGTTTTAGTCCATTGGGCTATGGAGTCATAATAGGGTTTAATTGAAACAATCAGGTTCAAGAGTGGTCCATGGAGCAAGTCATCTATGTCTAAGGATCTCTTTAAAGTTTTATTTATGGAATGAAATGATACAATAAGAAGGGGAATTAAACAGATGAAGAAAAAAGAGCAGCCCAAGATCTGGTAAGTACTTCTAAACTAACCAGCTTTTGACATACACTTAAGAAAGACATGAAAGTAAACTAGGATTTGGTAAGTACTTTTAAACTAGCCAACCTTTGATACACTTTCAATAGAAAACATTTAAAACAAAGGGAAACTTGAAGGAAACTGTTGGAGAAGAAACTAGCGGGCCGGGCTCACCACAAATCCTCTCCTAGCTCTGCTTTACTTGGTTACTTTCAAGACAAACACAAAGATAACAAAGAATGGCCTAAGATCTGGTAAGTACTTTCAAACTAGCCAGCTTTTGACACATTCCAAGGGAAACATTCAGATAGAATTTGGGGATGAAACTAGGACCATGGCACACCATATCTTCCTTAGTTCATCTCTACGTAACATATACTGAAAATAACATTCAGGAATAATATTTAGCTAAGACAATAGGACGAGGGAACGCCATCATTCCTATGCTTAAACTGAATTAAATCATTCCTAAATAACACAAATAGGAAGAAAACATGTAGATAAATATTTTCAGTCAGAGAAGGGTACTGATATACAGTAGGTCCTAACTCTATGCATGCTATTCTTTATAAGAGAAGTTGAACATAGTGAAAACAAAAATAAAACAACAAGTTACAATGACAAAAACATCACCTTCAACATAGACCAGGATCCCATAAATAAGCTTGTATTGATGCTCCAAACTAGTTACAGCTTTAAGTCTAATGCTTTAGTTTAGCAATCATCTACACTTCCCAGACTAACTTATCAATCTTAAGCAGAGCTCCAAAAGCCAGCGAACACTATTTACAAGTAGAATTTTCAAGCTCAATTATATTTCAAAGTTCAGCAACCAACTTAACCAACCCCTCTCTCATCTTCTCCAGTAGTATTTATAGAAGAATGAGGAGGTGAGATCTGATAAAAGATCTCCAAAGATAATTAATACAGTCTTAATGGCTTCTCTGACTTTGGGGGGCTCGATGAAGAAGCTTACATAGGTGTCCTCTGTATTAAATAATTTACATTAAGATTTAAGCTCAGTGGGGGCTCTTTTTGACTTTTGAGGCTCTGTGTTGTATTAAAGTAACTCTGCTGATATTTTATCATTAAGTTTATTTGCATAATTCACTCTCTGGCTGTGCTAAGGCAAATATCTAATCTTGATCAATAACTTCAGCCTCTGTTTGAATGCTTTGAGGCATAGGTGGCACTGTGGTAGCTGGGAGGAATCAATTTTCCTCAGATGTTGCGATGAAGGCCTTCTGTCTGATAAAACACTTTGATTTTATTTAAACTATGTTTTTAATTTGGGGGATTAGGATTTTGATAATCAATCTTAGCTGTAATCCCCACAGATCTGTCTTCAATCTTCCATTCTGGTGCATTCTGTCTTTGACCCTGATACTCTTTGAATTTTTATTCATTTATTATGTTCTGTTGGTGTGCAGTGCTGCGCAGGGGTCGTGAGGCATCAATGCCTTTGGAGTATTGATGAGGCGCAGAAATTTGAACCCATGGATGGATTTCTTTTAAAGGATCAAAGGCACGAGAATTAAAACCCAACCTTCAGCCTTTTTCTTCGGCACAACAGAAAAATCATATAATCACCCTTACCAAATAATATATTCGGACTTCAAACTTTGATAAAACCAAGTTGTATAACCATTTTGGGTCACAAAGGTGTTTACTAACGTAAGGGCGTTTATGACCCGAAATCCTTATGAAATCCGCCCTATAAAGTTCCCTGGGTCCGATTTGGGGCCTGCTGACGTTAGTGTGTTTGTGACCCGAAATCCTTATGAATTCCGCCCTATAGATCTCCCCGGGTCCAGATTTCATGATCATATGGGAAAAAAAACAAGGCCCGCTCCAATCCGCTGCTGCCACGTGGATGCTGACTAGGTGTTTGGGACCATTGGTTCTGTGGGACCGCTGATTGCTGCTGTGGCTGTGGGGACCAGAGCGACTGATTTTGGGTCGTCGATCTGTAGATCAGATCGACGACAGATATGTTTTGTTAAATGCGTTGTACCTTAGTCTATCCCCCGAGCTTCTTTTGAGCGGGATTACTGTCTGATGAGCTAGCCTAAGATCGGATGGCGCACGTCAATATTGCGTTGAGCCCATAGTCGATATTTAATGCGCGATGAGGGCGGTATTTCAAAATTTCTTAAGGCCACGTGTCGGCTTGTGGCATTGATCGCGACCAAACAGGAAATACATCTTTCCCTTCAAATGTGGTGCAATGAAAACAACTCTGGCTTTTGAACAGTGATTGACCATGGGGACCACTGGGGCAATTGATTTGTGGTCCGTCGATCTGCAAATCAGATCGATGGTGGGGAGTGAATTAAGCTTTACATCGGCGGAAACCTTTTCAAACCTTGTAAAAAACACAAAATATTAATAAAAACAAAGGTTTTATGCTTCGGGATGGTTTTATATATACGAAGTGGATAGGTGCTCGACTTTGGGGCCTTGGTCTATATGGAAAGCAATATGATCATGGCTATGGTATACAGGGCTAATTGGCATCAGAGTTTTAAACATGGCAAATAGACTTATGCGCTCAGATTTTGCGATGTGATAAGCGCTTTGTGGGTCTAGCACCTGGTTCTAGGGTGCGGGCACGTGGAGGGGAAGTGGCTTAAAACTTAGCCCAAGGGGGCTTAAGTTTGTAACACAAAAATGTATTTTTTATGAAATTTTTTGGGTTTTTCAATGGTTGTGAGGGTTTCGATGCGGCAAAGAAAGGGTCTTAAACATTATCAAAGGGGTTTTGATGAAGAGGAAAGGGGAAAAACATGAAAATGAGGGATTTTTATGAGGAATAAAGGGGAGAAAAATGAAGGTTAGTTTTTCAAGTGAGGAAAAAAGGTGATTTTGCAGCAGTTTCTTCTCATGAAATCAACAGAATTCTAGAGTGTAAAATGGGCATAGTAGGGAAGATTTTGGACAAAGGTATGAGGCCTTCAAGAGTCTTCAAGAGCCAACACTTTTTTGCAATAAAATTTATTCCTTGAAGGCTCCAAAAATGATTTAGCCACCTTTTGGTATAATCAAATTTTATAGGTGGCTAACATCATCCATGAGTGGCACAAAAATAGAAGGATTCATTCTGAAATGGGAAAATATTTCATCTCTGCATCTGTCCATTCTAGTCCAAAGAAATTAATATAGTCTTCCTATTTTAGAAATGAATTATTTGAACATGCATTCATATTTTCTCCACTAAGAATGGAGACTAAGGGCATCTTTAACAAGAACTAGGTTATGGATAGAGAAGGTATGGATATACTAGGTTATGAGGGTATCATGTGGTTGTGGGTAATGCCATTATTACCATGTGTTTGTAGACTAATTAGTAAATTTTAATTAAATTTACTAATTCATAATTAATCAATTGATACATGATTAAAGACCCCTAATTAATCAATTGATATCATTAATACATGATTAATCATAATTAATCAATTGATAGCATTAATACATGATTAAATATCCGTAGCTTAGCCTATTTTTTTTTAAATTCCAACAAATTAGAGTAATAACCTTACCCACGCGCCCTTTTTCCAAAAAAATTTACCAATCGATTTCATTACCCACGCGTCCTTTTTACAAAAATTCTTACCGAATCGATTTCATTATCTCTGCAATGGCGCTGAGAGTTCGATTCTCACCTAATCGATTTCATTATCTCTGCAACGGTGTTGAGAGTTCGAATGTTTGTTCAACCGGTCAGTTTTTCATTGGTTTGAGGGTTTAGCAGGGGACCCGTTGGTTCGACCACCAAAATGGTAAGCATACACCAATCCTTTAGCTGTAATGTCCCGAATGTTATAAAAATTTGCAATTTCTTGAAAGTATAGCAAGGAAACAAACTGGAAAATTTCAAAGAATTTTCACTGGATCCTTTTGACAAGAAAATTATACAAAAAAAACCCACAGACAATGATTGTAGCTGTTGTCTCGACTTACAAAGAGTAGTTAGCCCATTCCTATCCATTTTCCATTGAATCAGCTGATTCAATTACAACCAACGAAGTTACAATACAAGTCTGTAATGCCAAATTCTAGGATAGTTGGACCCTTTTCTTGAAGCAAGAGTTATTCAAATTAAGAAAAGAGGAGGGTTTCAAGGTTTCAAGAGTTTAGTTCTTGACTCTAGCTGAAAACATGGAATGAAGGGAAACCAACGAGCCTTGTTATATTCGACCTATGGAGGAGAAGCCTTGAACAAGCTAGTCAGGTGATGTAGCGCTTAGCCCCACACACACCATTTTTTAGCTCCAATCAACTTTGTATTTTTCTAGAGTATCCTGGGCAGGGAAACCTTGCCACTTTATAACACTTGTATATTTTACAATTTCTTTAATAGTAGTTTCCCAATCATTCACTACTTTCTTGAATACCACAAAAAAGTTGTCCATATCCAAATTGAGGATCACTAACATTTATTCATGGCCATTTACACTCTCACTTCTACACTTCCTCCTCCACCTCATTATAGATCATGACATCTATGTTACTAAAAAGTTCTTTGATCGATTGATATTGTTGTGAAGCAGTCAACACAAATCATTTGATTTAACTCTCAATTTTTCTACAACAAGATATTATAAGAGGCATGGGTTTTCCAAGATCCAAACAACTACATCATTCATCCAAATACAGAGTTAAATACAGAGTTTTGATCACCTATAGTCATATAAGGGACCATTTGTATCCGAAATGAAGCACATGAGAATGATGGTTGATTAATATAGGGTCATATACAGAGTTTTCTTCATATAAGGTCTTTGTTTTTTCTCCTTTGTATATGCATGTGTTTTATGTTGTGGCTCTAATGTATCAAAATTTATATAGAGGTTGACATCCACTAGGTGTTCCAAGAGGATTCTTTACTACATCAAGCTCAAACCTCTATCTCATTTATTTCTTGAAGCTCAAATGTTGTGTGAACCTTAGGCATCATTGCACACTAAAGAAGCCCTGACCAAAGGTAATTAATAGATGCCAAATAATTATCTCTACATGGAGTTACAACACAGGAGAACAAAAAACGTATTAATATAGGTCTAATGGGAAAATATAGGTCTTTTGGTGAAAAGAACAGTGTTTATTTAGTGGGTTCCACTGCCTAAAATTGATCTGCCATTTTCTCATAATGAGTGGTGATTCATTGCCTTGAAATCTGCACTTTTCTAACTAATCTCTTGGGAATACTCATCAATTCATTTCAAATCTAGATTAATTCCCAATCTGTTGAGCTAGGGTAATACTCATCAATTCATTTCAATAGATTAATTCCCAATTCCTTTCAACGCATTGTGCAAAGATGTAATTCCCCTTTTGGGCTCGTCCTCTTAGTGCCTTGTGTGTTGGCTTGTGACTTGGTAGACAATGAAATCATGACATTTCCTGGGTACTTAGTGTGGCTTGGATTAACACACATGATTTAACATTTGATATACATACCATAAGGCTTAATAATCATTCAGAATATATGACATTCAAGGCAATCTCTAGAAATTTTCATTTGCACCCAAAAATATTTATACCACATTTGCACAACAACATAATAATATATTCTTTATATTTTTTTCCCCACAATTCCTTTCAATGCATTGTGCAAAGATATAATTCCCCTTGTGGGCTCCTCCTCTTAGTGCCTTGTGTGTTGGCTTGTGACTTGGTAGCTGCTAGCTGGTAACCTTGTGACTTGGTTGTTGCTAGTTGGTAAGATTTGATCCTTGGTGGACTTTTGGTGGTTGGTCGAGGACTTGGAGATTAGGTGACTCAACCCAATAATTTAAAAAAAACAGAGTAATGAACCTACATATAAGGTTTTGGTGGTTGGTCGATGACTTGGAGATTAGGTGACTCAACCCAATAATTTAAAAAAAGAGAGTAATGAACCTACATATAAGCTCGAGAGAATAAATAGGATTATAAAACCAAATTATTTTCATGCAAAAAATTCTTAGATATTTTCACAAAAAGTTATAAAAATTTGCAATTTCTTGAAAGTATAGCAAGGAAACAAAATGCAAAATTTCAAAGAATTTTCACTGGATCCTTTTGACAAGAAAATGCTACAAAAAAACCCACATAAAATGAATATAACTATCATCTCGACTTACAAACAGTAGTCAGCCCATTCCTATCCATTTTCTATTGAATCAACTGATTCAATTACAACCAACGAAGTTACAATACAAGTCTGTAATGCCAAGTTCTAGGATAGTTGGACCCTTTTCCTGAAGCAAGAGTTATTCAAATTCAGAAAAGAGGAGGGTTTCAAGGTTTCAAGAGTTTAGTTCTTGACTCTAGCTGAAAACATGGAATGAAGGGAAACCAACGAGCCTTGTTATATTCAACCGAAGGAGGAGAAGCCCTGAACAAGCTAGTCAAGTGATGTAGTGCTTAGCCCCACACACACTATTTTTTAGCTTCAATCACCTTTGTATTTTTCCAGAGTATCCTGGGCAGGGCAACCTTGCCACTTTATAACACTTGTATATTTTAAAATTTCTTTAATAGCAGTCTCCCAATCATTCACTTCTTTCTTGAATACCACAACAAAGTTGTCCATATCCAAATTGAGGATCACTAACATTTATTCATGGCCATTTACACTCTCACTTCTACACTTCCTCCTCCACCTCATTATAGATCATGAAATCTATGTTACTAAAAAGTTCGTTGATCGATTGATATTGTTGTGAAGCAGTTAACACAAATCATTTGATTTAACTCTCAATTTTTCTACAACAAGATATTCTAAGAGGCACAGGTTTTCCAAGATCCAAACAACTACTTCATTCATCCAAATACAGAGTTAAATACAAAGTTTTAGTCACCTATAGTCATATAAGGGACCATTTGTATCCGAAATGAAGCACATGAGAATGATGGTTGATTAATATAGGGTCATATACAGAGTTTTCTTCATATAAGGTCTTTGTTTTTTCTCCTTTGTATATGCATGTGTTTTATGTTGTGGCTCTAATGTATCAAAATTTATATAGAGGTTGACATCCACTAGGTGTTCCAAGAGGATTCTTTACTACATCAAGCTCAAACCTCTATCTCATTTATTTCTTGAAGCTCAAATGTTGTGTGAACCTTAGGCATAATTGCACACTAAAGAAGCCCCGAGCAAAGGTAATTAATAGATACCAAATAATTATCTCTACATGGAGTTACAACACAGGAGAACAAAAAACGTATTAAGATAGGTCTAATGGGAAAATGTAGGTCTTTTGGTGAAAATAATGGTGTTTATTTAGTGGGTTCCACTGCCTAAAATTGATCTGCCATTTTCTCTTAATGAGTGGTGATTCATTGCCTTGAAATATGCACTTTGCTAACTAATCTCTTGCGAATACTCATCAATTCATTTCAAATCTAGATTAATCCCCAATCTGTTGAGCTAGGGGAATACTCATCAATTCATTTTAATAGATTAATTCCCAATTCCTTTCAACGCATTGTGCAAAGATGTAATTCCCCCTTTGGGCTCCTCCTCTTAGTGCCTTATGTGTTGGCTTGTGACTTGGTAGACAATGAAATCATGACATTTCCTGGGTACTTAGCGTGGCTTGGATTAACACACATGATTTAACATTTGATATACATACCATAAGGCTTAATAATCATTCAGAATATATGACATTCAAGGCAATCTCTAGAAATTTTCATTTGCACCCAAAAATATTTATACCAGATTTGCACAACAACACAATAATATACTCTTTATATTTTTTTTCCCCACAATTCCTTTCAATGCATTGTGCAAAGATATAATTCCCCTTGTGGGCTCCTCATCTTAGTTCCTTGTGTGTTGGCTTGTGACTTGGTAGTTGCTAGCTGGTAACCTTGTGACTTGGTTGTTGCTAGTTGGTAAGATTTGATCCTTGGTGGAATTTTGGTGGTTGGTCGATGACTTGGAGATTAGGTGACTCAACCCAATAATTTTTAAAAAATAGAGTAATGAACCTACATATAAGGTTTTGGTGGTTGGTCGATGACTTGGAGATTAGGTGACTCAACCCAATAATTTTTAAAAATCAGAGTAATGAACCTACATATAAGATCGAGAGAATAAATAGGATTATAAAACCAAATTATTTTCATGCACAAAATTATTAGATATTTTCACAAAAAATTATAAAAATTTGCAATTTCTTGAAAGTATTGCAAGGAAACAAACTGGAAAATTTCAAAGAATTTTCACTGGATCCTTTTGACAAGAAAATCCTACAAAAAAACCCACAGACAATGACTGTAGCTGTCATCTCGACTTACAAACAGTAGTCAGCCCATTCCTATCCATTTTCTATTGAATCAGCTGATTCAATTACAACCAACGAAGTTACAATACAAGTCTGTAATGCCAAGTTCTAGGATAGTTGGACCCTTTTTCTGAAGCAAGTGTTATTCAAATTAAGAAAAGAGGAGGGTTTCAAGGTTTCAAGAGTTTAGTTCTTGACTCTAGCTGAAAACATGGAATGAAGGGAAACCAACGAGCCTTGTTATATTCGACCTATGGAGGAGAAGCCCTGAACAAGCTAGTTAGGTGATGTAGCGCTTAGCCCCACACACACTATTTTTTAGCTTCGATCACCTTTGTATTTTTCTAGAGTATCCTGGGCAGGGCAACCTTGCCACTTTATAACACTTGTATATTTTACAATTTCTTTAATAGTAGTCTCCCAATCATTCACTGCTTTCTTGAATACCACAACAAAGTTGTCCATATCCAAATTGAGGATCATTAACATTTATTCATGGCCATTTACACTCTCACTTCTACACTTCCTCCTCCACCTCATTATAGATCATGACATCTATGTTACTAAAAATTTCATTGATCGATTGATATTGTTGTGAAGCAGTCAACACAAATCATTTGATTTAACTCTCAATTTTTCTACAACAAGATATTCTAAGAGGCACGGGTTTTCCAAGATCCAAACAACTACATCATTCATCCAAATACAGAGTTAAATACAGAGTTTTAATCACCTATATTCATATAAGGGACCAATTGTATCCGAAATGAAGCACATGAGAATGATGGTTGATTAATATAGGGTCATATACAGAGTTTTCTTCATATAAGGTCTTGGTTTTTCCTCCTTTGTATATGCATGTGTTTTATGTTGTGGCTCTAATGTATCAAAATTTATATAGAGGTTGACATCCACTAGGTGTTCCAAGAGGATTCTTTACTACATCAAGCTCAAACCTCTATCTCATTTATTTCTTGAAGCTCAAATGTTGTGTGAACCTTAGGCATCATTGCACACTAAAGAAGCCTCGAGCAAAGGTAATTATTAGATACCAAATAATTATCTCTACATGGAGTTACAACATAGGAGAACAAAAAACGTATTAAGATAGGTCTAATGGGAAAAAAATATTAAACAAGAAGAGGAGCAAGTCTTAGTGAGAATAATGGAGTTATTAGAACCACCAAATATTTGATATCATGTCATATAAAGGTGTAACTCCAAACTTGGATCATATTCCATTAACATGAATCCATATTTAATTTGGTAATATGACTCTTGATTTCATCTTTCAAGAGGTTAATTGACCTTTAATGTTGACCTATCTATTCATATTTCTCCTATTATTTAGAAATTATTAAAATGAGAAAAAAATGAAGAATTATATGTCCAATATCACTAAACGCAAATTGAACTATGATCTCAGCTTGCCAAAACCCCCTGAAACTTCTTTCACTAAGGTCTATTGTTCTACTTGAATTCACTTTACACGAGTTCACACTTGTTATCTTGTACATGTGTTATGCCTTACATTTTGGTCTTAATCATCCTTGTCTCTCATTTTGTCTCTCACAACAAGTACCTATATGCAATCATGTCACTCCTTGGTCCATCACATTGTTCCACATAAAATGAGCTTGCCCATTCCCATCATGCACTGGTCCAGATAACTTGCCTTGTCAACCCATGTGCTGACTCATTTCACCCACTTAAATTTTCAAGATAACATGCATTCCAACTTGTTTTACCCACTTAACTTATCAAGCTAATCCATGTGTATTCTCAACACACATTGCACCAAACTATGTCATGTAATATTATGCTATGCTAACTCCTTGGTCACACGCTTACCTCTGACACCATTTACCATCATCATGCCATGTTAAGTCACTATCCAAAAATATACTTAAAATTTCTTGCACCAAAATTTAGCCTTCCAATCATACATAACATGTGTTGTCGACAGAGATTGTCACTCCTGGAGACAACCTAGAGTTGCCATAGACTAGTGCCTAGGACATCTTATCATAGCAAGGAGCATATAATAAATAACTTGGGTGTCAACCAAAAGCTCTCCTGCTATCTCTTATGAAACAAGGAAAATGATTTTGAATGGGACTAAACTCTCTCAGAGGCTGATACAGAGATAAGAGTAATGTAGGAACAGCATGCAAAACTCCAGTGTAAAAGCATCAGACAGTTAAGAGACAATTTACTGTAAAGAGGGTCGATTCAAGTAATATGCCACAGAAATCAGATATCAGAAGGTGTATGCAATGAAGAAATACCAAGAAAATACTAGTTAACATGAGGCTGATACCCGGATACACAACAGAACCACATATGGGCTTATCAATCTAAGAATCCATACATGACAATGGCGTTTTAAAAGAACCCTCCTCAAGCAACTAATATAGCAGAAATATGGTTGAGATGAATATGGAACAGTATATCATGCCTGAGCCATATTTAAAGCGCTTGACTGATCCAAGTATGGGTATCAACTAGGATAAATCCTTACTAAAAATCAGTGAGCCACTCGCATTCTAGAACATGATACAAGAAGAAGATGTATGAAATGAAATATTATATTAAACACATTAGAGAAAGTTACATACTGTGAAATACCAAAGACCAGAATCCTCTTTAACAGATATAACTCCTCCTCACTGAGACCCTATGGGCTCTGAGCCTTCATACCAAAGCTTATACAAGATGTATACAAAATGCCTTTCACTGCACAATTCTCTGATAAAAATCTGGAATCTCTACAATGTCTTTCTTCCTCCTTTTTATAGAGGAAGGAGAAGAGAAACTAATAAAAGAAGTAGGTGAAAACAATTAATTGTTTCATTAAAACAAGATGGCAGAAAAATTCACGCCCATATTGCTGAATGACTAGGTAATATTGTCTGTACTTGACAATATGCTTGCAGAAATAAATGCACTAGGCTGAAAATCTCTTCAGGAACAAGGTTTAAGGATAGATTCATATGAATATTCTGTCCTTTCCTGAAGAAAATTTGGCCGAAAATAAAACCTGGAGGGTATTGTTTTCTGTGCTGGGTACCCTCGGCCATGTAACCTTTAAATTTGAGCTTGAAACATTGAATGTTGATTGTTGAATTTCCTCATCTTCCACTGATATTTCTTGTCTGCACCATTAATATCCCCATCTGCAAAATCTTTGTTTTGAATGGCTCCGGAGGGTCGGATAGCTTTTGAACCTTGCTGTTTTAATGAGAATCGTGTCACGGCAGCTACCCAGGGCTTTCCTTCATAAACTCTACCTCTGCAAACTGATCCTCTGGTACGTCTTCGATTTCTGTAATGGAGGCGGAGATTAATGGTAATTTCGCGTCGCTGCAACCTGCAAAAACCCACAAACATGTTAAAGAAACCAGGCACAAGGGTGATGGATGCGGTAGTGACCACGGAATGGTGACGTGGACTGATTGAAACGATGAGGAAATGTAGAGTGATAGAGGAATGAAGGATGGTAATGAAAAATACAGTGGGGTGACGATGAATGAACGAGACGGAGATACGTGACTCAAACACTGAAATATGACACATATACGGAGTATATGAATGGTGGAGGGGAATGAAAATGCCACATAGATGTGCGAAAGGCTAAGCGGAAGGGACGACGTGGAGGCGGACTTGGTCCATCAGCAGGGTGTGTAAATAACTCTGGGCCATACGATCCAAAAATGAAATCAACGGTTGAAACTTAATCAGAGGGCGATGGAGTGGCGGGCCCAGATTTCCGTATACTTAAATTAAAAATCGTGCAGCTTCAGGAAACAACCGTCGTTGGATGAAGGCTTATAGATTCGACGATTAACGTAAATTTCGCTGCGCATCCTGGATCGAGCGTTAACGAGCGAAATGGGGTGGTATTGGAATAGTGGCCTAGGACGCATGGTGCCTGCTGAATGGAATCGCTACGATTTGAGAAAAACCACCAGCCCTTCAAAAGTGGTACGAAATAAACTGGCCAGTTTTGGAATCGATGCGCAGCGCAGGGTCCACCAAAGCAAAGGAGATTTTGGGCCATTGATTTGTGTTTCGATCCAACGGTCCGGAGCGGGCGCGATAGATATATACGTTAGGCACCTTTGGGACTTAACACTCAGTCACGAGCTTCAGTCATATAGACGATAAGATATGAGGGGCTAGGGTTGAAAGGGACTAGGCCTCCTATGACTTTGAATACGCGTCTGTGATGCTTACTAATGCATTTCAGAGGGCAGGAAAGGCACGGTAAGCAAGGATGAATTTCTTAAGCTGCGATAGGAAATTTGAAAGGTTCAGTTGGGGCTGATGGCCAAAATTTTTAATGGGGGCTGACATGGTCAACATCGGCTCCATCTAGGGACGGCACGTTCATACCTAGACGTGTCGAGAACCTGCAGACCGCCTGATCGTTTTTTATGCAGAATTTTCCCTTCAAAACCTTTTCTTCTCATGATTCATTATAAAACTCACATCATTCAGACAGCAATAAAACAAAAATTAATATACAATATGATACAATCAGGCCACCTTGACCTGAATCAGAATTGGAAGTAAGGCTTGAGAAATTGGCCGTTTACAGGGGCGTCAAGCAGATCACCCTGTAATTTTTCCAACATAAAAGTATTGTTGCCTCCTTGTTCAACAATTTTAAAAGGCCCAAACCAGAGGGGATCAAATTTGCCATGTTTTCCTTTTTCCGCCCTCCGGACATCCCACCTGAGCACCAGATCTCCAGTCTACAATTTCCTATCTTTAGCATGTTGATCGAATAAGTGTTTCATTTTTTCCTGATATTTAGTTAACCTCTGATTTACTTGGTCCCGTGTCTCCTCTAATTCCACTAATTGATTGATTCTCCTGATCATATCATCAGGTTCCTCCTGACTTTCTTGCATGAAACGTGCCACTGGCAAGGCCAGCTGCATAGGAAACACTGCTGCTCGTCCATATACCAACTCATATGGATATTTCCCAGTTGCTCTCTTACTGGTGATTCTATTAGCCCATAGAGAAAATTTTAATTGAGAATCCCAACTCTTCTGATTTTCATTTATAGTATTTTTCAAGGCCCTCACTAGAGTTTTATTGGAAGATTCTGCCAAGCCATTCCCCTGCGGGTAGTAAGATGTGGAGTGATTCAATGTGATATTATACTGCTGGCAGGAATTTACAAATTTTGTAGACTTGAAGGCCTGTGCATTATCAGTCACTATTCTAGCAGGGCAGCCAAACCTGGATATGATGTTCTCTTCCATGAATTTTATTATTACTACATCTGTGGCATTTCTCGCAGGTATGGCTTCCACCCATTTTGTAAAATAATCCGTGGAAGTTAATATCCATTTATGTTGTCCACTTGATGGGGGATGTATTTCTCCGATAAAATCTATTCCCCATTGTTGAAATGGCTCATTCACATGAACTGGAATCAGGGGCAGAGCTGCCAACTTCTGTCTCTCAGCAAACTTCTGACACTTATCACATGCTCTAACCCAGGCAAAAACATCTCCAAATAATTTAGGCCAGTAGAAACCAAACTTCAGGATTTTATGAGTTGTGGCCCTCCAGCTGTAGTGCCCTCCATAGATTCCTTCATGAAACTCCACCATTATACTTTCTACTTCATCCTCTGTTAGGCACAGAAGTAAGATACCTGAAGGGTCTCTCCAATATAGTTGGCCATTGGAAACTATATACTTATGTGATTTCAATCGTAATGCTCTGTATTTTGCTTTGTCACAACTTGGAGGACAGCTGAGTGTCAAAAGATATTCTACTGTTTCTTTATACCATGGACTAGTGAGATACTTCATGTGTACTTTCTGAGTAGCCATCTCCAGTCCTTGCTGCTCTTTTTCTTTCCCAGACTCTTCATTTGCAATCATGAACAAATTTATGCCCAGACCTTGATAGTTCGATTCAGATAACATTTTAGCAAACCCCTGTCCTTTGATTAACTTGGTAGGACGAATATCCAAATCATACTCCTGTCTTTTTGCAATCCACCTCCCTCTTTTTCCTTCACTATCTCCCTGAATGAGAATGTCTTTGACAGCTGCTGTAGGGACATATGCAGTAATGTGAGACTGCAAAACATACGTTCTAAATGCTTTGAGGGATTTACTAGGGCATATGCCTGCTTCTCTAATATGTTATATTTCAATTCTGCATCATGAAGCACCTGACTGAAGAAGGAAATAGGTTGCTCATATCCTTCTTCGTTTTTCTGTAGCAGAACTCCAGCTACTGTATGGGGTGATGCAAAAGAAAAGATCATAAATGGTTTAGTATAATCAGGCCCAGCTAGTATGGGGGCTTCAGCAAATGCAGCTTTAATTCTAGCAAAGGCCTCCCATGATTCTTGTGACCATTTCACCTCATTATTCTTTTTTAGCATATCTGTTATATGCCTAACTATCTCAGCATAGTTGGGAATAAATCTTCTCAGAAAATTTATGCGACCTAAAAACACCTGCACTTCCTTGTTATTCGTGGGGAGGGAAATACCATTTATGACTTCTACTCTTTTGGGATCTATCCTTACCCCATATTTAGTTACAATATGTCCCAAAATTTTGCCTTCCTCTAATGCAAATAAAGACTTCTGTGGATTAAAAGAAAGCCCATACCTTCTGCATTTTTCAAAAGTTCTTTGTAAATGCTCAATGTGTTCAGCATCATTTTTTGAAAACATTGTAATATCATCAAGGTACACCACCAGAAATTTATCTTGCTCCCCGACAAAAGTAATATCCATAGCCCTTTGGAAGGTGGCTCCTGCATTAATTAACCCAAAAGGCATCCTAGCATACATGAATGTTCCCCACGGTGTGGTGAAAGCAGTTTTCTTCTGGTCTTCTGGAAACACAACCACCTGGTTATAACCAGAGAATCCATCCATTATTGACATCCTGGAATATCCAACCACTTTCTGTAGAATGTGGTCCATTTTGGGCAATGGATAATTATCCTTTAAAGATGCTCTATTTAAATTCCTGAAATCCACACAAAGCCTTATTTCTCCATTTTTCTTTCGGACAGGAACTAGATTTGCTACCCATTCAGAGTACCTTAATGGTACAATTATTTTGGCCTTTAGCAGCTTCTTGATTTCTTTTTCAATGGAAGGAAGCAGAAGAGGGTTTATCTGTCTAAGCTTCTGTTTATAAGGTTTTGCATCTTCTCTCAGAGGAATTTTATGCTGCATTATACTAATATCAAAAGTTTTAAGGTCCTGATAGGACCATGCAAACACATCTTTATATGACTGAAATAATTTTAGGTATTTTTCCCTATAGTCCTCTGGGACCTTCTTGGATAATTTCACAATTTTAGGGTCAGCATCAGTACCCAGGTTCAGATCTTCCACTTGATCTTCCTCTATCACTTTACTAGGTTGCAATGAGACATCATTCTTGTCAAATGATATTTCTAGAGGCACCAGCCCTCTAGGTATAATGTTTCCTTTCAACTGCAGCACTTTACTACCTGCCATTTTCTCTTCCCACTTATTTTCTGAAGTATTCTCAGCCTCATATTCTTCACAATCATCAATCTCCATATTATAGAATTCTCCCACTGTTTCCAGGAATCTCTTCATTTGTTCCTCATATTCGAATACCTGCCAGTGCTTGATATTATCTGGGATTGATGGTCTATAACGCACCTCAATTTCATACCTCAAGAGAGGGTTCTGAGGAGGATGGAATTGTTGGCGAGGAGTCAGGTCTCACGGACAAGACCCAGTTTCAGGAGTTGTGGCCAACAAAGGGGTCTGATGTAGTCTAGGATCACGCCGGCATTTTCACCCTACTCCGGAGAGCAGAGAGTCTCACCCGAGGCATGCCGCAACCACATGCAGAAAGGGATGAGATCAATGGCAAGGAAAAAAGTCGCAACTCATGATGGGCAATGCATCGATCATGTAGACAGAGTCATGTACGCAAGAGCACTTAAGAAGCATTCAGACATTAGCAAATAAAATTTTAAACCAGCACAAACACATTACATGCATGTAAACCTTCTATTGAGACAACAACCTTTCATTATATTAATCTCTTGGCCAAGCTCATGATTACATAGCATTTCCAGCGATAGCTTACAGCTCTGATACAGATGTCTTACGGAACAGAAAGGTAAAATAGAGAAGATTGGGAACCATAGAAGTGTCATGCATGATTTCCCGCAGTCGCTCTGTGCTTCTTCTCCTGTCGCAAGCCTCGCAACCTCTGCAGCGTCCTCTTTCTTTCAGCCGGGTGATTGTTATTTATTCACCCGCTATCGCGACTATCAGTTCCTCTGTGTCTTTTCTTCAGCTGCTTCCAGCTTCTCTCCTGTTATCTGCGTGTTTCGCTTTCTGTCTTCTGCTATTGTTTTCTTCATCTGTACTTGTGTGTGTTCTTTCTTCAGATATCTCATTCTTCCGCGCCACCTTGATAACTCCGCGACTCCTGGTAGTTGCGACGTGGTTGCAATTTCCATGTGTCTTCATGCCGCAACTCAAAAGGTCAAAATTCAAAATGTTCTAACCAAGATTTCAAAAACAAGGGCCCCAACAGGCCCCGACCACAATTCCTTGACTTGTCCCCGAGTCAATCACAAATGACAATTTCCACCTCCATTGCTGCGCTAGATCCCGTGCCCTGTTCAGCCTGTGTGCCTTCGTCTCGTGCCCCTTCCTGCTGTGCTCCTCCAATCAGTTGTTCAAACAAGGGCCCCAACTCGGGGACCCTGCGGAATGCCATATATTTGAGCCCGGTGAAGTCTGACACAGCTTGCTGCCAGCCCTGCATTAGTGAGTCTGCGTCCTCAGTGATCCGGGTGGCAGCGACCTCCTCTATATTCGTCGGGAGAGCCCCGAACATCATGGTAAGCTGGGTCTCAGTCTTTGCAGCTAGCTGTTGTATTGATTTGGCACTGGCTTGAATGGGTGGACAGATTTCCCAAATGATCTTCTTGGCCGCTGCAGAGTTGGCCTCTGTCTGGTGCATTTGAACCTCAAGCTCGTCCGCCTGGGCGTAGAGTTGATCTAACCGCGTTGAGTCTGCGGTCTCCTGAATTTCCCTGGAAATCTATTGTAGCTGGGCGGTGATGGGCTGCATTTTAACCGTGAGGGTGAGTGAACACTCCTGCAGACTTCGCAGGAGGTCGTAAGCCTCGCGCGCTGTGGAGCGAAGGGTCTCCTTCATATTAGCTGCCTGGGTCTGCTTGGCTGCTACTCGAGCGACGCCATGTGGAATGTGGCTTCCGGCACGCAAGTGGGGCAGAGGTAAGTGTGCCTGTGGCTTACCCCGAACCATACCTACTCACTATATTCGTCCAACAAGTTCCTGGGCACCCGTTGCTGGTTAGCCACCACATCTCTCATTAACCCGTGCCAAGCCCGAAACGCTTCCGCATTTACCTGTTTAGGGCTGGGGTCAGAGGACACCTTCCACGGGGTGAATTTCATCGCAAGGGGCTAGCTCGTGGTAGTTTCTGCCGGCAGCCGGACAGGAGGAATGTGCCATTTCCACATGGCAAAAGCTACAATCAGGTAACCATAGATGAAACTAGTGGTGTGCTTATAATTCTCTTTGCATGCCGCGAACAGTTCTTTGAGCACGAAAGAACACCAATTCAGCCTGGTACCTTGGACACAGTGCTCCGTAATGGAGATTGTATCCAAGGTGCACTCTCCTTTGGTATAATGCCGCATCGTCTTGCTAGCAATGAGATAGCAAGTGAACTGAATCTCCGGCTTGTTAATCAAATCAATTTTGGCACCTTTCCCCCCCCTCGGTGAGTGCCATACTTGGTATAGAGGTCTGTATCCCCCGACTTCCATACGTGCTTGGAAGATGTCTGACCGGCAGCGAAGACGTCTGCACCATTCTGGGACAGCCTTGTAAGCCGATGAATGTCTTCAGCGTGAATGGGGATTTCCTTGTTTAGCCACAAGGACCCGTTCTGAATTCGACTGAGGAGGAACCGGGTGCATTGCAGGGCCGGTCCTGTAGTCCCAAAAATAGGAAGAGTTCTTAAATTCATCAAGGAAGATTGCTGGAGGCCCCTGTACTCTTGTCGCATTCGGCTGTTTGAGCTACTTCCTGGTGTGTAGTGATGCTTCATATATGTCTGCCAATGGAGGTGGGGGAATTCGGCTGGGTCGGACAGGTTGGCGTCTATCAATGCTACACTGTCATATTTGCCAACCAGCGACTCTATTCTGTGGATTCGACTGTCCAGCGCTGGTTCAGCAACGGATAAGAGAGCCTTTGGCATCTTGGCATGGTGCTAGTAAACCTGGAGAATTCTTCTGGAGCTTCTATCTTGGTGCGGTGCATTTTGAGACTTCAACCGCTCTGGTGTCGCTGCAATTGCCAAATTGAACTGGTCCGGCATTCTCGTGCTGTTGGTCTCCATGCAAGTTATGTCATCACCTGGCACGAGCGGAGTTGATGAGACCCCATAACGACAATTAATTCTTGCTGGCCTTCTTGCCTGCGATAATCGTGCGATCAATCGCATGCCTGTGTGTAATCTGACAGTTGCTGACGGCGGCATGGGGAAATGGGCGGACGTGACGGCTGAGGGAACTGCGGATGATGGAAAGTGATTATAGTACGGTTACTATCTACTTATGGTAATTTATGATGCAAATCTGAGCGATCCTACGGACTGAAAAAAAGGACTGACGGAAATGACCTGGACTAATACTGGTATGTGAATGGATCCTACAAGGATGACACGCTGGACGGGCGCCACCCCGACCACAGTCGGTTGCGGTGCGGACCCCGCAACTGAGTGGTTATTGATAGACTACCTATGAACAGAAAGGACTCCCTACGCTCATCCCGGTTGTGGGAGAGTTATTTGACTAAGCTACGCTACGGGTGCTCTCGGGTGCGAGAGTTATTGATGAGAAGTGAAAGGTACCTACTCCTGGTAAGGTTTCAGGCGTGCACCATTCACCCACCCAGGGAGAACTGTACCATCTAGTTGTGCCAACCGAACGGCTCCTGAGTTGCGGATCTCGATGACAACATAGGGTCCCAACCAGTGCATCTGGAACTTGCCTGGAAACTTCTGGAACCGGCGGTCATAGAGAAGAACTTTGCCGCCAACCTCAAAAGTTTTGTTCTTAATGCGGCGGTCATACCATGCTTTCTGTCGGTCCTTCTGAATCTTCTGGTGGAATTTCGCTAGGAATCGGGCCTCATCCAGCTCCTGTAGCTCCTGGAGACGTTCCCAAACTGACTCCTCTTCCAAGAATGGAAGAGACGTAGCGATTAAAAGACTGGGTACAGTGAACTCGACGGGAATCACAGCTTCCTGGACATACACCAACTAGAATGGCGTTTGATTGGTCAAGCATTTCACCGTGGTTCGGTAGGCCCACAATGTCGCGGGGAGACACTCATCCCAATCTTTGCGCTGAGCATTGCAAATCTTAGTCAAGCCCTTTTCAAGAATTTTGTTAAATGCTTCCACAGTACCATTGGCCTGCGGGTGGTATGGGCTGCTTTTATGATGCTGAATCATAAATGTGTCCAGTAGTAACTTGACCATGGAATTAATGAAATGCGTACCTTGATCGCTGGTTAAGCTTCGTGGGCAGCCAAACCGGCTGATGATGTGTTCAAAAATGAACCGGGCAGCGGTCTCCGCCGAGCAGTCGCATACCGCCGCTGCCTCCGCCCACCAGGTGAGGTAATCCGTGGCGGTAATGATGTACCGGGCCTTGGAGTGCTTGGTGACCGAGGCAATGGGACCTACAAAATCGACAGCCCACTTTTCGAATGGCCGCAACACATGCACTGGGTGTTACGGAAGCTCATCCCGGTGACAAGGCCTTCCCGTCCACTGGCAAACATCGCAGCGCTTCATGTAGGCCTTACAGTCAGCATGTACTGTCGGCCACCACAGGCTAGCCTGGAGCACCTTTCTTGCGTGGGTTTCGCACCCACATTCCCTCCTGCAACACCGCTGTGACATTCCCACATTACCCCTTCCCGTTCGTGGTCAAGGACACATCTGCGCAACACCTCATCGAGGCCCAATTTGTATAGCTGCCCCACGATCAATTGGTAGTCGGCCGCCCGAACAACCAGGTGGCGTTTCTAGAGCGGGGTGTAATCCTGAGGGCATTGTATCGTGGTCAGATAAGTGGCAATGTCAGCCAAATAATCCGGTACTGCTTCGACTCGGAAGAGGTCGGCATCCGACAACTGATCGTCCAACGAGCCTTCGTTCTCTCCCGTCTCCAACCTGGATAAATGATCGGGACCGACATTCAACCTGCCGGGATTGAAAATCACCTCAAACATGAATTCTTGGAAGAGTAGAAGCCAGCGACAGATCCGTCCTTCCAAAACAGGCTTATTCACCAGATACTTCAATGCAGAGTGGTCCGTAAAGAATGTGAATTTTCCGCCCAGAAGATAGTGGCAGAACTTCTGGAGGGAGTACACCATCGCCAACGCCTCCCGCTCGGTCGTGGTGTAATTCTTCTCCGCATTTGATAACTTGTGGCTGGCGAAGTAGACGGGGTGGTCAACGGTCGTCTCCCCGGGTTGCGCCAAGACAGCCCCAAGTGCAATACCGGACGCATCGATATGCACATGGAACTGCTTATCCCAGTCAGGGTGAACAAGTATGGGCGCCGTCGCCAACTTCTCCTTCAAGGTGTCAAGGGCCTTCCTACACTCCTCCGTCCACTGGAATATTTTTGACTTCTGCAACAGTTTCTCCAAAGGGGCCGTAATCTTTGCATAGTTGCGGATAAACCGCCTGTAATATCCTGTGTGGCCGAGCAGTGCCCGCAACTACTTCACGGTTTCGGGGGCTTCCATGTGAACTATGACCGTGACCTTGGCGGGATCGACGTAGACCCCCTGCTTGCACACCACGTGGCCTAAGAGTGTGCCGAATGGAACTGCAAAAATACATTTCTTCAAGTTAAAGGAAATCTGTAGCTGACGACACCGGTCAAACATAATACGCAAAAGGGTGGCGTGTTTCTTCAACAGACTGTAGATAGTCCAGTCGTCCATGTAGACCTCCAGGAACTTGTGAATGTACTCCCAGAAAGCAGCAATTACAATCCGGGAAAACACATCCGGTGCGTTCTTCAGACCAAACGACATAACGTGGTATGCGAATGATCCCCACTCAGTGGTGAATGTCGTCTTTGCTTTGTCTTCTTCGGCAATGTGCACCTGATGGTAGCCCGAAAACCCATCAGTGAAGGAATAGGCTTCGTTTCCCGCAACATGATCTAGAACTTCATCACTGAAAGGAGTGGGAAACGGATCGTGGATGCAGGCATTGTTCAGACTCCGGTATTCTACGCAGACACGTATCTCCGCTTTGTCCTTCTTGTTCTGAATGAAAATGGGACTCACCCACTCTACTTCTTCTACTGGAAAGATAAGACCTGCAGCCAACATCTTGTCAATCTCCATCTTGACCTTTTCTTTGATACGGGGGTTCAGCCGGTAGGGTCGGTGCTTCACCGGCCTGGCCCCTGGTTTCAGCACGATGCGCATTTTGCCGAGGTCCCCCTTGATCCCCTTCAGGTCCGCAACCGAGGATGGGAACAAGTCTTCGTATTCCCGGAGGAGGCTGAAAAATTCTTTTGTCGTTTCCTCGTCCCAGTAATCTCCCACTATTGCCAGCTTGGGTTTCTCGTCTATTCCAATGTTCAGCTTCTTCGTCTTTAGTGGCTGTAAATGGACTCCTTCGGTCGTCGGCTCTTCACTGATGTTCCGATCGCCTTCCTTTTCGTCAAAGTAGAGATGCCTGAGGTCTTCCAGACCATCATCATCCGGATCGGCGTCAATCCGGTGGCAAACCAACTCGCGCCTGGCCTCGGGGCGCGACACAACCGGGCCCCCGTCGGGCTCAGGATGGCGGAAAAACAAGACCTCCTGGATTTCCTGTAGGGCCCGAGACTCCTGCGCCGTCTCCCCCTCGAACAAGAAGCACCGAACGAACTTGTCTGTAACTTCCTGCCAAGAGCGGGTTCCCCGTTTCCGCTCTTCCTCCAGGTACCAGGCCTAGGGAATTGTACCCAGGGAGTGGATAAACCTGTGGACCCACAGCTCTTCAGGGTACCTGGTGCTGCGCCACTACTCCTCGCAGGCCCGCAAATGGAGTCGCGGGTTGAAAGTTCCATGATACTTAAGCATACTGCGAGGTCCTTCATCCTCTTTAAAGCATGCCCGCAGAGCATCCGCCACACATTCCCATCGCAATAGAGTGTTGCGGTGATTTTTCCACCACCGGGCCGACGTGGATTGCAAGGCCACATCCAAAAGTGGCATCCGGCTTTCGTCTGGGACCATGTCTTCCCCCTTGGTAATAAAAGTATTGACCACTTGCATGTTCGACAAGGTGGGATATCCGCGGATCTCAGTCCCCACCCACAGGACTTGGGAAATGGTAGCACATCTCCGCGTGGTGGTCTCATACCCCCCTTGCTGCCAGTCTTCCCACGCAAGTTCGGATCCGAGCTCCGAGCTCTGCACACTCCGCCAACTGACAGAGCCAGTCGCGGTCGGGTTAATATAGTCGTCCCGCTTTCCTGCGGTTATCTGATAAAGGTGGTCCATCATCTGAGCATCCTCCCGATTGTCCATTGTTTCCGTATATCGCGGGCCCTGATACGGGTCAAGGGGCTGGGTGACCCGCACCTCCCCATCCTAAAAATTCATCAGCTCCTTTTTAAGGTTGATGATGGCGTAATTCTCAAAAGCCCAGTCAATGCTAAGTAAGGCAGGATAAGGATCCTTGTCGCTCATAATATCAATAACCTCAAAATCGGTGTATGTCTTCACCCCCGCAATGTCGACCTCGACACCCTCGAGCTGACCAATTGGCAGAATACAGTACTGGTTCGCCATCCTGAGTTGGATTGGTGAGTAGGCCAGCCGTGGCCTTCCAAGAGCCTCCCACGTCTTCCGCGGTAGAATTTTGACGTCGGACCCCAAGTCCAGCATGGTATCGCTGATTTGGAATCCCGCAACCTGTGTGTTAAGCCGGAATTCTTTGCCTGTTCGTTGCTTGTTCCACTTGACGCGTTGCACGTATTGAGGGGCAGTGTTCGCCGGATCTCTAAGTCCTACGCGCCCCTGCAGGGCTCCTTCCAAAGCCTGATTGAGCTGCTGCTGCAGTGCAGCATTGTCAACAATCCTGAGGAATAACTGGAGCCAATCCTCGATCACATTACCTGTGCCGCTCTGCGCCCCAGATTCTGGTAGCACGGGCTCCGCCAGACCTCCCACGTCCCGCAGCTGGGCGAACGCCTTGACTGCCTCCTGGAAATACTTCTTCTGGGCTTTGGGCCTGATTAACATCTTCGGGGATGCTGGCCGAACCACTCGTGATGGCTCCTTCCCATTGGCATCCTCTCCAGTTTTCTTCCTGCCCCTCGTCACGATCGCGACATTCTGCATGTCTGGGGTCACGGTCCCTCGCGGCTCTGAGTTTATCAGATTCGCTCCCCTCTGCCTCGCCCGTTCTTCCCACTTCTTGATGAGCTCCGGACAGTCCTCTGTGGCGTGGGCGTTTACTCGGCACTGGGAACACCAGGGTCGTCACGGAAGGGGACATTCTCGAGCCACGTGACCCTCTTGGTCATAGTTGTAACATTTCATCGGACCGCGTTTGCCTGTGAGGCCTCCCCGCATGCCTCCGCCTCTTCCCCTTGGGGCCTCGTTCACCCTGTAGGAGGGACGATCCAATCGATCCGCAAGTACGTCGAGTGCCCTGCATTGCTCAGTGTTGTGATTCATGGAAACACAAAATTCGTAGTACACATTGTTTGGGACCGTGGAGTACTTCTGTAGTATCGGGCACATCCGAGGAAGATGCCCCAGCGTCCGGCAAATCTCGCAGTACTCTGTGGTGGAGGAACCCGATTGAGGTGGGAACCCCGCGTAAGGCTGTTGCGGCTGGTAGACCCCCTGCGGATTCATCGCCATGCCACCACCAGGTGGTGGACCCCCTGGATTTCCGCGACCGAGGGTCCTGCCCCTGCATCGCGCAATCGGGGACACTCGGTTGCGACGTGGCCCTCGACTAGGTGATGAGTGCACCAAACATTCGGCTGCGCTGGTCTCACTGGCTGGAGCTCCTTGAGCTTCTCAGTCAAGCTGGAGATCTGGTGTTGCAACCCTATCAACGAAGCATCTTGCGGGGCCGGCCACCCCTGATATTCTTAGGGGTAGCCTGCCATGGCTTCAATCTTCATGGCCTGCTCCAAGGCGTCCTGCAGATTATCAATCTTCTACTGAGTGAGAAGGGTTCGTGTCAAGGGAAGTAGAGCCTTGATGAACCAGTCCCTCTGGTGGTTTGGATCGATCGGGTAGCTGAGTTTCCCGATCGCGTCCTTGAATCACCGCATCAACTCCCATGCGGTCTCACCTTCCTTCTGCTTAATTTTCCACAGCTCGGACAGGCCCTGCTGGTTTGTCTGGGGAAGCTTGAATTCGCGGACAAAATCCCACTTTACATCCGCAATTACGGGGTTAGGATGAGCCTCGGACCACTTGATAAACCATCGCAGAGCCCTCTCTCTGAGCGTGGTTTGGAAATCTATTAACTTCCCTACATCTGGCGTCTTCTAAGCCCTCCAGATGGCTTCGCACAGATACTAGTGTTGCTCGACATCATCATTGCCCCGGCTAGAGAACTCTGGATACCGGGTGAAAGATCCAGCCATGTGTACTTGCGGAGTATTGACCAGGATAAATCCTCCAGGTCCTGGTTGCGTAACGGTTCCACTAGGGAATACAATACCACTAGTAACGCTGCTATTACTGGACGTTACTGACGCTGATGAACTATATGACTGACTCAATTCGTGTAACTGAATGAAAATATTACTTAAAGGTTGATACAGTACCAGGGGAAGGTAGGGAACCTGGCCATGCAGAATGTGGGAAGTAGGGCTGCCTGGAGAGGTGAGTGTCGTCTGCTCTTGAAACGTCCGCTGCATCATGCTGTGCCATTCGTCATCGGAACTCTCTTCGGGCTGCATCTTTTCATCATCTTCGCTGGTCACCATATCTCTTCCTTGCATCGCTGGGCTCTCATGCACCCATTGCACTTCCACCGCTGTCCCGTCTTCTTCTCGGGTATCCAAATCCATGATTCCTATCCTCTGAGGCGCCTCCTTCTTATTTTTCCTCTCGATCTCCCATCTCTTCAAATCTCGCATCACCCTTCTTCACCACCTATTGGCGATCTGTGCTCGCCGATGCGCACGTCGCTCCCTCAACTTGCATGCGGCCTCAACATCCATTCCCTGCTTCCCGCTTTCAAATTCTATGTAGCATCGGTCCCCTCAACCCTTCCCCCAGCACGGGTGGTTTACGCTTCCATACTCATTTTTTTGAATTCAATCAACCCTTCATCCACTATCAGAGCTTTAATCCACAGCGGAATCTCCTTAAGCAGCTTCCCTCTTAGCCCTGGGTGGAAGACAACCTTGGCTTTCGAGAAAGATTGATAGCACTCAGCAGCAAACTCAACAGTGTATCCTTCCAACGTGGTCCTTACCCAAAATCCACCGTGCGGGTTAGTTCAGTATTCACTTGATGCAGCACCACCAGATCTTAGTGCGCCCACCTGCGGTTTATCTTCCGCAGGCCCTCTCGAGGCACCGTCGCTCGTAATCTCCGCAACCAATTGTAAAGGTCGGTAGGGAACCTTCCCCAGAAAATTTCATACGTATCACTGGCTGAGTTAGAGAAAAGGACGAGCTCCTTGATCGCGGCCTCCTTTTTCTTGGTCAGATCTGCTTGCTGAGCAATGAACTGGTCGAGATGATTATCCCACCATCGCCGTATCTCTCCTTCAAAAATCCTCGATACCATGTTCTAGTTTCCCTTAGAACATGCAGGTCCCGGCAACGGAACCATTTGTTGGCGAGGAGTCAGGTCTCGTGGACAAGACCCAGGTTCAGGAGTTGTGGCCAACAAAGGGGTCCGATGTAGTCTAGGATCACGCCGGCATTTTCACCCTACTTCGGAGAGCAGAGAGTCTCACCCGAGGCATGCCGCAACCACATGCAGAAAGGGATGAGATCAATGGCAAGGAACAAAGTCGCAACTCATGATGGGCAATGCATTGATCATGTAGACAGAGTCATGGACGCAAGAGCACTTAAGAAGCGTTCAAACATTAGCAAATAAAATTTTAAACCAGCACAAACACATTACATGCATGTAAACCTTCTATTGAGACAGCAACCTTTCATTATATTAATCTCTTGGCCAAGCTCATGATTACATAGCATTTCCAGCGATAGCTTACAGCTCTGATACAGATTTCTTACGGAACAGAAAGGTAAAATAGAGAATATTGGGAACCATAGAAGTGTCATGCATGATTTCCCGCAGTCACTCTATGCTTCTTCTCCTGTCGCAAGCCTCGCAACCTCTGCAGCGTCCTCTTTCTTTCAGCCGGGTGACTGTTATTTATTCACCCGCTATCGCGACTATCAGTTCCTCTGTGTCTTTTCTTCAGCTTCTTCCAGCTTCTCTCCTGTTATCTACGTGTTCTACTTTCTATCTTCTGTTGTTTTTTTCTTCATCTGTACTTGTGAGTGTTCTTTCTTCAACTATCTCATTCTTCCGCGCCACCTTGATAACTCCGCGACTCCTGGTAGTTGCGATGCGGTCGCGATTGCCATGTGTCTTCATGCCGCAACTCAAAAGGTCAAAATTCAAAATGTTCTAACCAAGATTTCAAAAACAAGGGCCCCAACAGGAATGTACTAGCAGCCATAGCAAGAGAGTCTACCATTCTATTTTGTTCTCGGGGCATGAACTGGATATCAAATGCTGAGAAGAATTTTTCCACCATGTCCCATACTTCATTTCTATAAGCTCTCAGCCGAGGATGTTTGGTTTGACACTGATTTCTAACTTGTCTGACCACCAACTCAGAGTCTCCCAGAACCTTTAAACATTGTATGCCCATGCTCCTGGTTGTTTGCAGTCCTAGCAACAGTGCTTCATATTCAGCCACATTATTAGTAGCTTCGTATTCCAATTTAAAAGACAGTGGCACCCATTTTCCTGTAGGAGAGATTAATAATACTCCAGCCCCATTTCCTTCTCTTGAATTTGCTCCATAAAAATGTAGAGTCCATACTCTTGCCTCATGGTCTTCTAAAGGCTGCTCAATATTTATTTGACAGAAGGAAGGTTCATGAGCATAATTTTGATCTTCTTCTAACATCAAACATGAGAAATCTCCTTCCTTGCTGTAAACTGGTGAATTCTCTGAGCTGTCAGCCTTAGTAACCATCTTGACAAATCTGGTTTCTCTGTACAACCTCCTCTCCTGGCCACCAAAAACAGGGATAGTGGCATAGGTTAAATCCATCTTGAGTGACCCACCGATTTTTGTTCCCCAAGACCTTGACAGCAACATGCCAAAACGAGCTGGGATGTCAGCCACCACGATGTCCATTACCACACTTTTTGCTGGGATTTGGGCCAGATTGACTACCAAATCCTTGATCATCCCTAGACACTTAACTCTTTTGGAATCAAATGAATATAGGTATTTATATGGACGTGTGATCTGTAAACCTAGTTGTTCCATGACAGACAGAGGAATAAGATTATGGGAAGCCCCAGAATCTAACATACAATTGTGTAACAGCAGGTCATGAATTACTAGGGACACATAGAAAGGAGGAGTAGAGGGGTATATCTCCTCAACATGTGGGCCAAAAACTACCATGGGTCTTTCTTCTTGAAGATTGAGACTGTCTGGGATTATTGGTGCTTCAGGAGGGAGCAATAAAGAAGTGACTTGAGATTGATATGTAGGTTGTTTCAATAGTTCAGTCAAAGGGACTGGGATTTTGACTTTCTCAAGTTCTTTTTGCAAATTGAAAACAGGAGAGGACTTTTTTATTACAACTTCCTTTGACTCTTTATTTTCAGCTGAAGGTTTAACTTCTTTTGATATTGACTCAGCATTAGGATGAGTGACTACTTTTGAAGAAGAAGGAGCTTGACCATTAGATTGCAGAGGTTGGTTTAGAGGACTCTTACCTTTGTCTGTGACTTTCTTCACTGTTGCCTCCTTTTGAATAGGTGCTTCCTTCTGGGGAGGCTCTTCTTCATGTTCTTGAGTCCGAGTTCTCTTTCTGGAAGATATGAGGTCATATCTCCTATTGAAATGTGCTTGCATGAAATCATTAAACTGTTTACAATAGTGATCAATTTCTGCATCTTCTGTGTCTCTGATCTCTTCTTCTTCTTCTTGCAATGGGAATTCTATTTCATCATTATTTTAAAAGGAAAAATTTTCATCTTGCAGTTCATAGGCAGCATCTTCATTGGAGTCATCTACTGGGCCTTCCAAGTATAATGGGTGTGGCACCTGATCCTGTTGCTCCTTAGCTTCCCTTGGCAATATTTGCAGGGGTGGCTTTCTATATTGAGGATTGTAACCCCTGTTTGGAGCGTTCTAAAAGTTCTTGGAAGCTGAGTTCTTGGTCTCCAATTCAAGCTTGACTAGTTTATTAGAAATATTCTTAATCATTTTGCTCATTTCTTCAATTTTATCTCAATCCTTATCCTGATTAGAAGTAGATACTTCCTCTTTGCCTCTTCTTCTAGTATCTTGTTCAGATTTTCCTCTTAATTTTCCCGTGGAGGCGAAGTTTGATTCCAAATCAAGATCATCTGACTGAGCATCATCTAGGGTGGCGGGCTTTCTTTCCCTGAGAGAGAAACCAAAATCCGAGTCAAAGGCTGCTATGAAAACAACTTTGGTAGCATTCTGATGAGGCTTCATATCTGCAGGGAGGTTTAGATATAACTTATTAAATCTCTTGATAAATTCTGACACCCCTTCATTATATTTCTTCTTGAGTGTATTGAACTCAGTAAGACACTGTCCATGATCTTTCTTTTCTCCCCATTTTCTGAGAAAAGTATTTTCCATATCATCCCAAGTGGTTATGGAACGGTTTCCCAATGTCTTGAACCATTTTCTGGCTTCACCGTCCAGAGATTGCACAAACAGTCTTAAGACCACATCTAGATGTTCAACATTAAAGTTCTCCGCAAAAGAGCGGAAAGTCTCAAGATGTTTCTGTGCATCAATCTCATTTTCCCCAGTGAATCTAGGCAAGATCTTCAAATAATCCTGTGGCATATCATTTAACACTTGAGGCAGTGCTAGGGGAGCGTATTTGTTCAACAAAAAGGCTGGGACATTAGCAATTGGAGGAGTTGGGGGTTGTGTAACAATCTGATGTACGAATGGAGGAAGAGGAGGAGGCGGAAGTGGAGTATGAATAGCAATAGGAATATACTGTACAACAGCCTGAGGTGTAGATGGAAACAATTCACGATTAACAGGGGCTACCTCTGTAACTTCTTTAACTTCTTCGGCCTTAGGGGTAGGACAAAAGTTCTCTTTGGTTCTAGTACTTCCCCTGGGTGGGCTATCTGAGTAATATTCAAGATTTTCCTCAGTGGAGTCGATTTTTTCTATTAGAACTTCTTGAGAAGAAGAAGATGGATCATCTTCTATGGAAAACTCCAGGATTTCAGCACGGGCTGATTTATTTTCTTTCCAACTTCTCCTATGTATAGTCTTCTCTGGGTTAGACACTGAAGGTATCTTTGACTGTGATGTATCTGACCTCAGGTGTGGCTTACAAGGAGCCAGGACTACAAATAGATTTGTCAAGTAAATGAGTGTGGAGTCGCCAAGGTGAGAGATATACAACTCTTCAACTCTCTGTGCTCACCTGATTAGAGAGTGAATACGATTTGTCGAGGCCCAGGGAAACTGATATTCTTAAATTCGTCCCCGGCAATGGCACCAGAAAGATGTTGTCGACAGATATTGTCACTCCTAGAGACAGCCTAGAGTTGCCATAGACCAGTGCCTAGGACATCTTATCATAGAAAGGAGCATATAATAAATAACTTGGGTGTCAACCAAAAGCTCTCCTACTATCTCTTATGAAACAAGGAAAATGATTTTGAATGGGACCAAACTCTCTCAGAGGCTGATACAGAGATAAGAGTAATGTAGGAACATCATGCAAAACTCCATTGTAAAAGCATCAGACAGTTAAGAGACAATTTACTGTAAAGAGGGCCGATTCAAGTAATATGCCACAGAAATTAGATATCAGAAGGTGTATGTAGTGAAGAAAATACCAAGAAAATACTAGTTAACATGAGGCTGATACTCGGTTACACAACAGAACCACATATGGGCTTATCAATCTAAGAATCCATACATGACAATGGCATTTTGAAAGCACCCTCCTCAAGCAACTAATATAGCAGAAATATGGGTGAGATGAATATGGAACAGTATATCATGCCTGAGCCATATTTAAAGCACTTGACTGATCCAAGTATGGGTATCAACTAGGATAAATCCTTACTAAAAATCAGTGAGCCACTCGCATTCTAGAACATGATACAAGAAAAAGATGTATGAAATGAAATATTATATTAAACACATTATAGAAAGTTACATACTGTGAAATACCAAAGACCAGAATCCTCTTTAACAAATATAACTCCTCCTCACTGAGACCCTACGGGCTCTGAGCCTTCATACCAGAGCTTATACAAGATGTATACAAAATGCCTTTCACTGCACAATTCTCTAATAAAAATCTGGAACCTCTACAATGTCTTTCTTCCTCCTTTTTATAGAGGAAGGAGAAGAGAAACTAATAAAAGAATTAGGTGAAAAAAATTAATTGTTCATTAAAACAAGATGGAAGAAACATTCGCGCCCATATTGCTGAATGACTAGGTAATATTGTCTGTACTTGACAACCTGCTTGCAGAAATAAATGCACTAGGCAGAAAATCTCTTCAGGAACAAGGTATAAGGATAGATTCATATGAATATTCTGTCCTTTCCTGAAGAAAATTTGGCCGAAAATAAAACCTGGAGGGTATTGTTTTCTTGTGCTGGGTACCCTCGGCCATCTAACCTTTAAATTTGAGCTTGAAACATTGAATGATGATTGTTGAATTTCCTCATCTTCCACTGATATTTCTTGTCTACACCATTAATATACCCATCCGCAAAATATTTGTTTTGAATGGCTCCGGAGGGTCGGATAGCTTTTGAACCTTGTTGTTTTAATGAGAATCGTGTCACGGTAGCTACCCAGGGCTTTCCTTCATAAACTCTACCTCTGCAAACTGATCCTCTGGTACGTCTTTGATTTCTGTAATGGAGGCAGAGATTAATGGTAATTTCGCGTCGCTGCAACCTGCAAAAACCCACAAAAATGTTAAAGAAACCAGGCACAAGGGTGATGGATGCGGCAGTGACCACGAAATGGTGACGTGGACTGAGTGAAATGATGAGGAAATGCAGGGTGACAGAGGAATGAAGGGTGGTAATGAAAAATATAGTGGGGCGACGATGAATGAACAAGATGGAGATACGTGACTCAAACACTGAAATATGACACATAAATGGAGTATATGAATGGTGGAGGGGAACGCAAATTCCACATGGACGTACGAAAGGCTAAGCGGAAGGGACGACGTGGAGGCGGACTTGGTCCATCAGCAGGGTGTGTAAATAATTCTGGGCCATATGATCCAAAAATGAAATCAACGGTTGAAACTTAATCAGAGGGCGATGGAGTGGCGGGCCCAGATTGCCGTATACTTAAATTAAAACTCGTGCAGCTTTAGGAAACAACCGCCATTGGATGAAGGCTTATAGATTCGACGGTTAACGTAAATTTCGCTGCACATCCTGGATCAAGCATTAACGCGCGAAATGGGGTAGTATTGGAACAGTGGCCTGGGATGTGTGGCGCCTACTGAATGGAATCGCTACTATTTGAGAAAAACCACCAGCCCTTCAAAAGTGGTACGAAATAAATAGGCCGGTTTTGGAATCGATGCGCAGCGCAGGGTCTACCAAAGAAAAGGAGATTCTGGGCCATTGATTTGTGTTTCGATCCAACGGTCCAGAGCGGGCGCGATAGATATATACGTTAGGCGCCCTTGGGACTTAACACTCGGTCACGAGCTTCAGTCATATAGACGATAAGATATGAGGGGCTAGGGCTGAAAGGGACTAGGCCTCCTATGACTTCGAATACGCATATGTGATGCTTACTAATGCATTTCAGAGGGCGGGAAAGGAACGGTAAGCAAGGATGAATTTCTTAAGCTGCGATAGGAAATTTGAAAGGTTCAGGAGGGGCTGATGGCCAAAAATTTTAATGGGGGCTGACATGGTCAACAACATGCTTGATACATTTTGGTGTGAATCCCCTTGGCACTTTTTCATGCCCAAGGAAATCTATCCCATCCACTATATATCCAATTCACCTATGGTTCATGCATAACACATTACATTCATGCAAATAGCTACTTCGTAAAACCATGCAAGAGTAGAAACCTAGACCATGACCTTCAAGGTCTGACACATCCTATTGAGATGAAAAAAATGGAAAGTCTACCCATGGCATGGTCAACATGTCAAATTTGAAAAGGATTTTTTCAAAATTCTTGTGTTGTGAAAATGGAGAGTATATTTTATGAATTTCAAAGTTTCAATTAATTTAAATTGGTTGGATGTGATAGGCTAGAATCACTACAAGGAAAAGAACCTCTAGCGGATGTTTTTTAGGAACCCCTTATAAAAATACCCCATACATTTGTTTCTAGTGTAGGTTACTAGAGGAGGTTGGCGTGTGGATGGTTTTGCGGATAACTACATATCTGTGGTTGTATCTTGTGTTCATTTCCACTGTTTGTATGGTACTTATGAAACTAGTAGAAATTCTACTTTAGAGGTTAGATCACTACTATAGCAGAATGTGATTATTTTTTTTTTGCTAAATTGTGCTAATTCTATTATATAAACATAAAGTTACAAAACTGCCATGGTTTAGCTGTGGGAGCCTAAAACCGGGCTTGAAGTCCAAGTTCTATCCATATGAAGAACTGCCCAGAGTGGGAAACTAGTTCCTTTAAAAGTAGTTACACCGCCCTTTAGATGGGAAACCGGTGAAGAGTCTATTACATTCAGCATGAAAAAACTACAGAAAGACAGAACTAGCATGCAGCTGTTGCTGCTATAGACAACAAAAAAAGAAGTGTTTCTTGTAAAAAAGTCAAGTGAAGATACCATACTGATCCTAGACATAGCAGAGTCAATGCATTTGGGGTGGAGCAGGCAGCTCCTCCTCAATGCGACAGCCGTATTGTTCCTCAGGATCTTCATTAGCGCTCTGAGCTCCGTCTCTGCCTAAAAGGTTCGCTTCCACCTGCATGTGAATATGGTCCAGGGAGGGAGAAGCAGTAACAAGGGGTTCGCTTGGACCAACAGTGGGAATGGAAGCAGGGTTGGGGAAGGGGTCGAGAGGAGAAGGCGTAGGTTCAGACACCGGAGGAGAAAAAATGGTGGATTCTTCACACAGGGTTATAGTTATATAGGCAGTGATGGTGGGGCGATTGAAGGCACTGTCGAATCAAAGCTCGGCTCTTTGCAAGGTTTTCCTTAGAATGTGGCTGCCGGAGTGATGAGGGTCAGAGAAAGTAGGGCTCGGGGGCATGGCCAAAGGAGGAGCAGAGGGATGATTGCCATGAGTGTGGCCAAGAGGGACATTGTGGTCCTGAGCAGGCCGCCTTTCAATTTTTTCAGTGAAGGGATCTTTGCTAGAACTGATAGAAGGTCGATCACTCGCAGACCTGCCCCAAGTGGCTCCTCGTCGGCAAGTCATACGCTGCCTAAGCCTAGGCATGGTATTCTCCGTAGAGTGAACATGCAACGAACAGGAGGGTGCGACTAGAACAGGGGCTAAACCACCGTGAACGCTGGGAGAGACCTGTGAATTGGAATTGGATAGACAGAAGTTGCTATGCGAATAATGATATCCAGGGATAGTTTCCAGGCAACTAAGCAGCGAGCATCAGTGTCCAGTGATTGTGCGGGCACAGGGCATAGCACAATCCTCAAGGAAAACACTATGAAAGGGCTGCAAGGATTGACTGACAGGGCCAGAATGTTCTGGAGAGTGGAAGCTAGCATCCATATTGTGTCGACTGTTCGGACCAAGAAGGAGAAGGTGACGGCGTTGAGGAGTTATTGCCCGGAGCCAATGCGTATTGATGACCATATTAATGGTGCCATGGGGGGCCATGTGGCCACCCCATGCGAAGCGCCTTGGGAGGTGGCCAGGGACATATGTCCTGTCGAAACCATTAAACATCCACATCCGGAGTAGCAGAATGTGATTATGTCGTTGCTTTTCTAGTGTTTTGTTTCAATTTTTTTGTGATTTATACACAGTAGACTCAATAATACTGAAATTATGAAGCTGATTTGTTTCGATAATTAATATACCTTTTGAGATTTTAAAATTTCACTACAAATAACCCAGTTTAGTCCCATTATCAACTCGTCTCTTGTTTGGGTGCCTTCATGTGCAATGACATGTTTCCAGGACTGAATTCAATGCAAGGCATATTTGAAACTCTAACTCTGTCTTCCGGTGTCTTATTAGAAATTATTTCAGTTTTCATTTTGTGTTTTCAAGTTAGATATTTTTTTCAAGTTTTTACATTTATAATTTTATTGCAATGTGGCAGAATGATCAGGGCAGTATAGGAACAACCCCGAGACAGGATGATCGCGGAAAGGGGCTAGCAGAAGAACATGTAAAGTGCCATCATTGCTCTATCTTCAGGTACTTTAGTTATTTACATAATTGAAATAATATTAATTTTGTTCAAATATGTAGACACCTGGACATGGTACGCCTGATGATTCCCTGTATGAGGAAGAGCTTTCTTCATCCCTATCTCCATTGCTCTTGCTGTGAAAAAAGGCGCGAAAATCAAGGTTGGAATTTGATACTTTGGTAGATGTGCCTCAAACACCTGAAACAGAAGAGAGAATAAAAAAACTTATGACCCAGGTAGCAACATATCAGGTAATAATAAAAAATCAAAAGGATATTTTTTTTTTTTTTGCATGAGATGAATTGTGATAGTTTGATTTTTAATTTTTACATTGACTAAACTAACAAAAAGTTCTTTTGTATGTAGCGTTATCTGACACTTGTTGAACCCGGTGTTGGTGGTAGTGAGACACAAGGGCAAGAGATTGCCGAGAAACCCTCTTGTACACCTTCTACTTCTTTAGGTGCCAGCTAAGAAACACACCCTGCCCAAGCAAACACCCATCCAACCACTGAACGTGTTGGTAGTGATGAGGCTGATATGGCCAACTACATTATTGCGTTTCCTGGAGCTACACGTGTCAGCTCCACGGGGACCATTAATGGCATGTTGTTGGTGAACAATGAAGGTGTCCCTATAAAAGCACTTACAACTCCCAGGTAATTTTTAATATTTTAATTATTTCATGTACTCTATCTAAAACATATTTTATCGTGATTTTTATTTTTAAATTAATGATAATATCTTCTTCTTTTTCTGTGTAGGAAACAATGAGTTCTATAGGTTTTTGGAGAGCCATACGTTGGTAATTTTTGGCCCAACCATATGCACAAGGTGGAATTCCCATAATTCCAACCTGAAAAAATAACTTCTAGATTATCTAGAAGCCCTTTTTGGGGTGGGCACATTTGACAGAACAACGGTGGCTCGGGTAGCTGGAAAATATTTTAAATATACCAGGGACAACTATAGGACACAATTTCAATTTAACCCTAGATACGAGCGTCCTCTCACAGTTCCAGAGAGTGAGTGGAGAGCACTCATCCATGACGGAAAAGAGAAAAGGGAAAAGAAAGAAGGAAAAATGCCAACTGGACCCGCAAGGTAAATTACAACTTTAATTAAATAGCTTTAATTTTCTCTATGTCTAAAATAAAAGTGTGCTACGTCATATCTGACTTCAATATTTTGATGCTAGGTTGCCTGACACCTCAAAGGCAACCAAAGCCAGGATTGAAAAAAAGGGCCATCACAAGCTAGGCCAGGGCGGCTACTTGAAATTAGCTGCAAGAATTGTAATTAAGTAGCTAAACATCTTATAATTAATTGTATCGCCTTCCAATGTTTTTGTAATCCTATCAAATATGATTAAAAATACACAATCATATGTAATGTAGGGTGATGACTTTGGAACAAAAACTACAGAGGAAGATAAAAATATCGCTTTCCATTTCGGCTATCAAGCCGTAGTTGAATGTCGCAGAAGCTTGGGGCAGGTCCCAAGATCCAGAATGCCTGATAAGGTAAAACATTAACCTTTCAATATGTTTGTTTTCGTCCATAAATTTAATGTCTAACAAATTTGTTTAAATCAGGGGAGCAACACTACCGACGAGGAAAATAACCCAGTTTTAGAGCCAGATGTAGATGATCCTCACGTGCAACTTGATCATTGTAGTGGGGACCAGGCCGACAATGCTACTATCAGTGAGGGCCGTGACGGTAATTAATTTCCACTTATAATTTTTTCTAATTATACCTTGATGGTTGTCCTTATAACTTTTTTTTTTTAAATGAGAGAGAATGTTTCCCTTGAGGATCTTACCACCAGAGAAGAAGACAGGGCAACAGTCTCAACGGCGACAACTGGTGCACCAGGTAAATAATCTCATTGCAATTTTTTTTATTAATATTACCGAACTAGTTCAATGATATTTAAAAACCGACAATTAAAATTTAATATTATCTGTTTTTGTAGGCGATGCCCCGTCACTGGATGAGACCAGACATCGTGACTACGCAACTAGGTCAGCAGTGCGGGTCGAAAGGCATGAAACAGGAGCAAAGCACGATGATATTGATGATGTAATTAGGAGCTTTAGAAATAGGAAGAAGAAAAAGAAAATTTGATAATGTAAAATATTGTATTATTATAAGACAAACGTTACCATACTTGGAACGTTTTTGCGTTATATAAAAAACTCATTTATCATATTATTTTTATGTCAAGCATTAATTTCAATGTTTCCTTGCATACTTTTTGTTGAATTGTTTTTTTATTAGTTATTGAATATTTTTTTTTATGCTCATGAAAGTAAAAAATGAAATATAGATTGGGTATTGGGGAATTGAGAGTGATGTGAGGGGGGGGGGAAGGGCCATAAGAGCTTCCACCTTCACGTGGTTGGCCCTGTTTAGTAGAGAATAATTTATTGGAGCGATTTAATCTTGGAGCAAACCTCCCTCGATCCAACATAGCAACAAAAAATTCATTGTTGACTTAGTTGCTACTCTTTCAGATCGTGGGAGGCTTGTTCCAAGTTCATGCGACTCCAATAAATTGTTCTTGAAACGAAGAGGAGCTTATTCAAGTATGTTTTGACATTTTCAACATATGTTCTAACATTATCATAAGAATGCATCTTAGAGTAAAAAATACTACATCAATTACTTGTATTTATTGTATAGATAATGATGGATTTTGATTGACTTGGCAGTGCATGTACAAATCCTCTTGCATCATGAGAAATACAACTTGTCAACCAGGGTCATGTCCAGGATATTTTTGCTTGTGCGCTTGACCAGGTTCGTAATGTCACATTTTGTAAGTTCCTTTACAGTTCATAATTCAATATTAAGTTTGTTCATGATTATTATCTAGGTTTTTTGTATGTGTTTTTTCATCTATTTGATTGTAAGCAACTCTGCATGTTTCTTGTTGTTCACTATGATTTCTCCATTTACCACTCCCAGGATGAATCTGAATTTATTGTTACATAGGTTACTTTATTGTTACTATGATTTCTCCATTTACGATTTCATAGGTTACATCATGTAAAGTTGTCAATCTCAGGTTGGTGATGAGATTTAGTTCTCCAGATTTGGGGCTTTTATGATATTTTCTCCCTCATGTCATTCCTACATCACCTCGTTGTTCGAGCATGCCAATTTTCTACCACTTTTACCAATTGGCACATGTCAATCTCTGAGTGGTGCCACATTTCACTTATTTTCGGCCCACTTGACCACCTGAAAATCTCAAATCCACACACCATGTGTCTTTATCATGGAGTGCCACATGTCCTAGATATTTTAGATGCTAAAATCATGCTTCTAATGTGTTATGTCAACCAATCACAGTGGTCCATGTGGCCTTGTGCCATGTCACCAGTATGGAAGAGAGATTTGAGCCTTTTCTTTTCATGATTTTTCTATTATAATTTTTTTCTTTAGGACGAGAAATCCATTTTGCAATAGATGGGGATTTTCCCATTTCCCTGGGGTCATCTCCTAGGACACCCTTCAAGCCATCATCCAAGAGGAAATCTGAAACTCTCTATTGTTTCCCTCTTGCCCTTGAATTATGCGCTTCTAGAAGACCAGTTAGGGCACTCTTCTAGCCCTTATCCCATTGCTTCATCATTGTATCAACTTCTCCCATAGGCTTCTTCCATTTTTTGTCCACTTAAAGGAAGAAAACACTACCCTAGGGTGAGGTTTCTCCTCAACTATCCCTACCGCACTTATGGACCAACTAGCAATATGAACGTTTCCCTTACTTATGGAGACACCCCCTATGTTACTGCACATTCAATTCCAGGAGCCACTTGCTAAGGAACAGTCCTACACTATGCCTAACGACCCTCCAAACAATCCCTCTAACTATTGTTGTATCAACCTCCCTTTTTGGTCTTTTAGACAAAGGTTACCCTCACACCATCAAGCACATAATGCTATCACAAGACTCAAACCCAATCCTACATCTGTTCTTTACAAACTTCTCTTCCAATTCCTTAAAATGTGATTTTTATTTTTTGAAGAACTCGACCCTGGTTAGGGCACCTATCCCTGCTCAAATCCACCCTTCCTCCCACCTGTAAGTCTTCTTCTTTATGTGTTCTTGTTGGAGACAGTTGTGGCCTTATTGTGGCTTGTAAGTACCTCTAATGGCCTTGCTACAAGACAGTAGCGTATTTATATTTGTAAATGAAAATGAGTAGACATAACATGGACCTAATTTTCCCCAAGGAATAAGGTTTAGACTTGGACTTCTCCTCCTAGCCATGATAGTCCATGGTGAGTAGAATGGAATGGTTAGAGATGCTTTTCTGTTGCGCAACAATTCGGGACCTTGCCTAGTCTTGAAATTTCAATGACACTGGGGCTATGGCAGCCTCCTACTCTGCCTCTTGGGCCTTGGTACTGATGCATACAGTAAAATTGATCGTATAAACTAACCAAGCCCTCTACAACCATATTTACAATCTCTTTGGTTCTTGGGAAAAATATACCTCTGGAAAAAACTAAATTATTTATAAGGCTAATTTCTGGTCCTGGAAACATTATATTCATTTTAGTCCCAAAGTTTCAATCTTAACTGAGTTTGAGCAACTAGATAATATAATTAATCATGCAATCTATAATCACATAGAAATTTGATAATTTTAATGTCTCAGCTACACTATATAATACAACTATCTAAAATGTTAAAAATCAGATCGTGTTCTAAAATGCTAAAAATCAAATCCTCTAGATCTTGCTGGCATCTTGTGTAGGATCACCATTCAATTCTGCTTTAGGGACAACTCCATTGGCATGCTGCACTTCTTGGTGACTCATGTATTTTATTTTAGCGCAGGTATGATTACTTCACTCTGGCCTCTACAATGTAGCTTGTCCCACAGTGTACCCTTCAAGACTCTACATTCCGCTTCAGGACCCTCCTCTTACAGCAAGAATGCTAGGGCTTCATCCTGAGGTGTGCTAGATTTATGCAATGGTCATCCATTTTAATCTTCCAAACTCTCTGACGTTCACTCATGCAATCTGACACAACTTAATATTTTCTTTCATGCATATGTGTTCGAGTTTAGAATTATAGATTAGCACATGGTTAATTGCTGCAAAGTGTTGATTTTGGTATTGTACGGTTACAGTAGCAATGGATTTTTGTTTTGAAAGGAAATCCTTGTGTAATCCCCTCTCCTTCCTCGACACATCTGGATAGAGGGCAGCTATTCTGAGTCAGTTAATTTGATTTGAACCCATGATCAATGCCTTTCCCATCAGAACCATGCCTTGGGTGGATGTTCAACCAATTTTGCTAACTGTTGGATCTTATAGTGTTTGTTGATAGATACATATCCATAAGGTTTTTTACTCCATATGACCACGTCCTTGACTATTAGAAGAAATGGACTTCCTCCATTTTATGTTACCACCAATGATATATGGCAGGTGCCTTTGAGCATTGGTCACTCCCTGTAGGATATCATCCACCAATGTATCAGTCCATTCACAGTGGTTGATGAAGTTGAGGGCAAGCCCATATCTGAGCCTCCTTGTTTGTCCCTACAGCAAGCCTTTACATCCTCTCCATCCTCTCTATTTTAATAAGCATTTAGATTTCCAGTCTCAATCATCTTTATTGTCCGTGCACATTCTCTTCTCTTACACTCTCTCATAACTAGACATTTAGCAATTAGTTTCTTGTTTTCTTGTAGACCTTAATATTTTTATGCTTTCAGCATTGTTCGAGGAGATGCTTTTACACTTCTACTTTGTACCTGAACTAGATGTGCTATCTTAGTCCCTTTTTGTTAGTATGAATCCCTTGTCAAAGTGTACGAAAAAGGACCACTTTAGCTACGCATAACTAATAGCCCTAACAACAAGAGTGGCTGCCAATATCTTCAGATCTGCGGTTAGTTAGACAAGAAAAGAGCTGCAAAACACCAGCTCTATGCATGGAAAGACATTAAGCAGTAAAAAATAAGGGTTTGCTCCATATACCAATAGACAAGACAAGAACAATTTTTGAAAGAATTTTTGTATTAATGGGGCACCTGGGAGGAAAACCAGATATATCCAATTCCCTGGGTGATGGGTTCTTGGAAGTCCTCAAAGACTTCGCATCTAATATTTTCTCAGTTGGTGGAAAACCTCCAATGGCAGAGTATAGCTCAATGGGAGCAAATGATGGAGATATGTGACCAAGTGTATAGATCCAGAGTGATCTAATAGGTAACAAAAGGTGAAGAATGGTAGGAAAAACCCTCCTATTTATAACAAAATATTGGGTCATTCTAGATCTTGGTGCATGGGTTAACCAGATCTAGATCCACTTTTTATGGAATATTTTATTATATTTGTTGGAGGGAAAAGGTATTTGACTTGGGTCAAATCCCTTAATTTGTTAAAATAAATAAATAAATGATTTATTTATCTTTTTAAGGAAGTGGTTAGAAGATAATCAAATAAATAATGATTTATTTAATTATTTAAGGAAGTGGTTGAAAGATAATTAAATAAATAATGATTTATTTAATTATTTGTGGGTGATTTGGTCATATTTAACAAGGAATACTATCTAAATAAGGTTTAAATAATTATTCCTAGAAAATAATAAGATAAATAAAGGTTTATCTAATTAATTTCTTTGATTTTGGGTTAAACATGACTGGGAATAATAATTAAATTATGGTTTAATTAATTATTCCATGAGGAAAATCAAACAAATATGGGTTTGTTTAATATTTCTTTTTGGGGTTTCCTGTTTTAACATAGTGAAAGCAGTTTTACTTAGGGTAAAACTGGTCTTACATGGTGTACTTGGGTCCATCTAATGATAATAGGTTAGATGACCAAAAAATGATGTAACAGATTGCCCCCCAGCGTGCGAGTGTCAGGAGCAAATCGTATGACCGAAGTACGTTGTAAGAACACAATCACTAGACAACAAAAGGGGTGTCAGAGAGAGAAATGGGAGGTAGATAGTGTGCTGAAGGACTAGACCCTGAGGAGACGAGACTCGCAGGTGCAACAAGTCTCTTTTTATGAGAGGGTACCTGTGCTGAAGGCGGCGGGGGAGGCATACCTATGCCCGCCGTGACAAAGTACAAAAGAATAGTGTGTCCAGTAAACAAAGGACCGAACCATAGAGTACAGCTGGCATAACTGGGCGAGCTTGTTAAAACACACAGAATCCACATGTTACGTCGTGCTTCAGATAATGCTCAGGTGACTTGTACAACAATATCTCGAGTACGATGAGATAAATACAACCCAAATGCCCCCGGCGTGTGGGGAAGGGCTCACAAAATCAATCGATACATGCAAACCAAGAGTGCGCTGCAAGTGGCGGCGGGACAGACAAGAGAGCCTTCTTTTGGGTACCAGACCGGAGGAGTTCCAGTGTGGAAATGGCGGCAGGAGATTGCGCCAAATCATCTACTATGCTATACGAATGGGCAGCTCGACTGGGAGCAGCGTTTCGACGTAGTGGGCCCTTAGGTATCTTGGTATGAACCTCAAATTTTGGTTGAGGGATATGTAAGGGGCCATTGGGTGACGAAAGAGGCTCTGGAGAACCTGAAGAAGGAGGCTCGGGAGCAGACTGAGCAGGAGGCTTGGAGTACTGGCGAGACCGAGTTTGAAGGTGAAGATCGACGGACGGGTTAGGATCGGAGTGCATCATAAGGATCTGGTAATCAGAGGAACCAGAAAGGGAAGGGGGGTGGCTACCTGGCTGTCAGGTGGATGGGTAGCCATGAATCCTTGCCGAGGGAAAGGATCAGTAAACACAGCTGGCTGGGTAGTGGCCACATTAGGAGGAGCATGAGGGGAGGCGTGCTGTCCGCGCAATGTGGCTTGAGACTCCCACATCTGCCGCATCTGGGGTAATAGGGGAAAATCGTGGGTGTAATGACCATAAACACCGCAACACGAACAAGGCTTACTTGTGCGAAGCGGCCTGTCCGGCTTGGGCTGAGTGCCCTGTTGCTGGTTGGCAGTGTTAGGGTCCACACCAAGATTGGGCCCACAGGTACCAGGGGCAGATTGGTTTGGATTTCCTCTCCGCTTTCTTTGAGAAGAAGGGGGATTAGTCGCGCCCTGCTGTGCAAATACTTGCCCTGGAGGGGGCTGTAGGTGCTGGTGCTGGGTTTGAGGAGGCAAGGGAGGAGGAAGTGCATATGCTGGAGGAGCTGGCACACCAGGCTGCGGATAAGGGTAATGGGTAGGTTGGGCAACATTGAGGTAAGCAGGAGGTTGGGCAAAAGGAGGAGGCATGCCGTATCCTAGATACATGCTACCAAGAGGGGGAGAGTGCTGGAGGAGCTGGCCCCTCCCTGAGGGAGACCATATCCCATAGGAGGTTGAGCGTATGGATGGGAAAGGGCTCCAACGATACCGTCGGCAAAATGAGATGCCCCCGGGGCGTTAGCACCACTAGGCCTGGGGAGGTCAGGAAGAACGGTATAAACATAACCAGATTGAGCGTAGATCAGGTCATATTTCAAGGCTATTTGGAGGGCGGCTTCTTCAGTTTGAGGAAAGTGAGAGGCGACATCTTTGCCGATGGGAGTGGGAAGGGTGCGAAGGAACCAGTCCATGTAAACCCGATCTTCGAAGGGAGGGGCTCGACATAAGCTCCGTCTTCTTCGCCATTCCTGAACATGGGAGGAAAGGCATGTTGAAGAGGATTGCTTGAAGGAAGTCAAGAGCTTCGTGCCAGTATCGTATCGGAGAGGGAGCTGGAAGTACGACAAAAAGGCTTGGGCAAGAGTCTCAAAGGTGGTATGGGTAGAGGTGGCTTGTTCGACATACCATTTAGAAGCTTTGCCGGTGAGCGTGCGTTGGAACAAACGAAGACGGATGGAGTCATCGGTAATGGAATTGGAGGAACACCACATGTGGAAAGATCGAACATGATTGGTTGGATCTTCTCCATTAAGGCCCTCAAACTTAGGGATGTCGAAGGGGAGCTTGGTTGGCATAGCAGGCCAATTAGCATTGTGGTGAATGGGGTCATTGATCAACTGATGGAAATTGGGGAGGCTGAGGCCTGCAATGTACGGCAGCACAGGGGTGGCCGGGGTAGTTCCTGTGGCGGTTCCGCTAGTAGTAGGGCCGGCATTAGGGTCGGGAGAACTGCTAGCGTTAGGCCCTGGACCAGACATAGTGCTGTGACAGAGAACTTGCAGGAAGGAGTGACCGATGAATCGTGAGAGGAGTCGCGAGTGTGGACTAAAGGTGGACCGGTCGTAAGACTGGGCGAAGGAAAGGTGAAAATCAACGTGAAATCGAGGATGAAGGCCAAGAAGTCTCCGGAAAGGCGCCTTTGGGGTGTAATGATGATGTGAAGAAGGAAACCGATACATAGTAGCGGGAGCGTAATCATGATGTCGATGCGTATCACGAAGAAGACACCGATTTTAGAACAGAGGGAATGCGTGTTAACCAGGCGCTTCTTCACTTAGGGTCAGTGTGTGGTGTGCGTTAATTTTAATTTTTAAACCCTTTTCATTTTGAGAGCAAGAAAAAGTGTGCTGCGTAACTGAAAAGAAATCTACGTAGAACAATATAGATTGCTGAAAGGATAGAACATTTAACAGATAACTATGCATCAATCTAACCCAAAAAGGCGGGTCTCTCAAAACTACTCTAAAAGAGGGCAAAAATATAGTCAAAACACACATAAAAAGAGGTCAATAGATCTAGGGTCGAAAGGGACAGGGATTTAGAGGATAAAGCTGCTGAAAAGAGGTGCAGATCACAGCCAAGAGACAGAGGCAAGGTGGCTGGAAAAAGGAAGGAAATCAGCAAAAAACGAAGGGGGCAAGGGGGAGGCCCAAAAAATAGGTCCAAACAAAACGACAGGAGGTGATTTGAAAGGAAGAAAGGCTGATTTCAAAGGATCTGAAAGGGAGGTAACAAATCTGGAAAAAAGGAGGCTGAAGCTCTGAAAAACAGACGGTTGAAACAACTTAAAACTCTTCCACAAAAAGTGGAGGGTACTAAAGCCCTAAGGGGCTAGGTTCCCACTTAGATGAGTAAAAAAAGATCAGAACTTGGTCAAAACAGGCTGAGACAGAGGCTGGAGGACCCTGACAGAAGCTGCAGAAAAACCCAGAAAAATTGCAGAAAAATTGCTGAAAAAATGGCAGGTCGCAGTTTCTGACCTGATTTCAGTGCAGGTCGCAGGAAACAGGCTGAAAAGTGCGACCTGGAGGTCCAGGTCGCAGGTTTAGGGCCAAAAAGTGTGACCCCCCGTTCCGGTTGTCTCGACGGCAGATTTTCAGAAAAGTTGTCGTCTCAGTTGCGGCTGGTGTCGCTTACCTGCGCAATAGGGCCAGAAACACACGAAAGTTAGAAATTTTGATGTTTTAGGTTTTTATGTGAGAAAAACAACATGAAAATAGGAGAAATAAATAGCTGAAGAGAAACCCTAGGTTCTGAAGTAGCTAGATATGCAGGAATAGGAACAACGACAGCGGTCGTAATTTAAAACCCGTGTGGAGTCGCCATTTGTTAGTGTGAATCCTTTGTCAAAGTGTACGAAAAAGGACCCTTTTAGCTATGCATAACTAATAGCCCTAACAACAAGAGTGGCTGCCAATATCTTCAGATCTGTGGTTAGTAGAACAAGAAAAGAGCTGCAAACAACTAGATCTATATATGAAAAGACATTAAGCAGTAAAAATAAGGGTTTGCTCCATGTACCAATAGACAAGACAAGAACGATTTTTGAAAGAATTTTTGTATTAATAGGGCACCTGGGAGGAAAACCAAAAGGAGTATCCAATTCCCCTCAGTGGGATGGGTTCTTGGAAGTCCTCAGCACTTCAGATCTAAGATTTCTCTCTCTAGTTGATGTAGAAAACCCAATGCAAAGAGTAGAGCTCAATGGGAGCAAATAATGGAGATGTGTGACCAAGTGTATAGATCCAGAGTGATCTAATAGGCAACAAAAGGTGAAGAATGGTAGGAAAAACCCTCCTATTTATAACAAAATATTGGGTCATTCTAGATCTTGGTTCATGGGTTAACCAGATCTAGATCCACTTTTTATGGAATATTTTATTATATTTGTTGGAGGGAAAAGGTATTTGACTTGGGTCAAATCCCTTGATTTGTCAAAAATAAATAAATAAATGATTTATTTTTCTTTTTAAGGAAGCGGTTAGAAGATAATCAAATAAATAATGATTTATTTAATTATTTAAGGAAGTGGTTGAAAGATAATTAAATAAATAATGATTTATTTAATTATTTGTGGGTGATTTGGTCATATTTAACAAGGAATATCATCTAAATAAGGTTTAAATGATTATTCCTAGAAATAATAAGATAAATAAAGGTTTATCTAATTAATTTCTTTGATTTTGGGTTAAATATGACTGGGAATAATAATTAAATTATGGTTTAATTAATTATTCCATGAGGAAAATCAAACAAATATGGGTTTGTTTAATATTTCCTTTTGGGGTTTCCTGTTTTAACATAGTGAAAGCAGTTTTACTTAGGGTAAAACTGGTCTTACATGGTGTACTTGGGTCCATCTAATGATAATAAGTTAGATGACCAAAAAATGGTGTAACACTTTCACCTAATTTTGTGGTCATTTGTTGGACATTAATACAATTATCTTATATTATTTTACATGGCAACATTTTTGAAGTGTTGTTCTTATGCAACAGCTGGTGGAGATGTTGGAAACTTTTATTATTTAACTACAGGTGGTGGAACTAAAACATTTGATCTTTTTTTCTTGTTTTTTTCATATAACTGGCATCCTTTAACAACACAACAGTTATGGCATAAACACTTATTTTCTGTATGGCTAAATTTTTGGTGTGCTTGTATAGTCCTGCATATTTCTAACTATAGCACATGCAAATATGTTTTCAAATGAAGTATTTTCCCCAATGGAAGTCATGGGATTTTTATATACACATCTAGATGAATAATATTATTTGTGTGTGCGCGCAGGCACTAATCTTCCTAAATTAGGGGTTTGGGTTTTGATCCATAGCTGGAACTTGTATTACCTGCACTATTTGATCATTGTTCTGTTACATAAGCTAAGTGTCAAGCTACTGGGAGCAATGGCTTACTGTGCACCTCAACAGCTATCACAATGTCTTCAAAAATTGTTCCTAAACTGACCGAGGTTTGGATCAATGAAGAAATATTGAAGTAAAATTTGAGATTGCTTAGGGTTCTAAACTATCACAATCTTTGTTTTACCTAATTATATTATTATTTTGGTTCAGTAATCTAATTCTTTGTCATGGACATTGTAGGTTTTAACAGACACACATCCAAAGGTTCAATCCACTACTCAGATGGATTTACAGCAGGTAACATGCCTTGTATCCGAGTGTCAATTCCAATCGTCTCTATTTTGTTCAATATTTATTGCTTATTATTCTATTCATATAATTGTTATTTGAATGGTGCTAACTGCATCAACAGGTTGGCAGTGTAATCAAGAACCCTGAAATATCTGCACTAGTTTCAACATTACTCTTGAGTATCGCAGATCCCAATGAATACACAAAGCATTCCCTTGACATTCTTCTGCAGGTATTTTTTAAAGTTTCGTGTCAGGCCTTCTATACCATTTTTTGCGAGATTTGATGTTGTTTATTTATTACCAAAATCTTGTATTTCTTTATCTCTTACCATCATTGCAGACAATGTTTTTCAATACTATTGATGCTCCATCACTAGCATTGTTGGTGCCTATAGTCCACCATGGTATTAGGGAAAGAAGTGCAGATACTAAAAAGAAAACAGCCCAGATTGTTGGAAACATGTGTTCTTTGGTAACAGAGCCAAAGGATATGCTACCATATATAAGCTTGATGCTTCCTGAAGTGAAGAAGGTATTGGCAGAATCTTTTTCCCTGTATGTGTCTTCGCCTCCTGCATACATCCCGACCTCTGAAAATAACCCAGAAGACTTTGAATGATTTTGTGTAGGCCGAGAAATGTTTGAAAGGCTTGCTTGTAGTGTTAATATTTTAATTTTTCCTAGGCTCTATGGAAGAAAGAATGTATTTGCTTTAGTAGTACAAACTTCTAGAATCTTAAGTGACTGCTTGAACACCAAAAGCTGTCATTATATTTTTTCCCTTCGAATGAGAATACAAATTGTTAGCCTTAAAGGAGATTGGATTCCAACCACTTCTGTATTTTAGAAGCTTATATACAATTTTTTTAATACAGATATATTGCAGGATTTTTCCTTTACTAATATTGGAACTATGGCATCTGGATAACAAGTTGAGCAAGCACATTTGATAAAAACAAATTTTTTTAGTCCAAATCCTTCAAAAAGCAATACCCTTGGGAAATGGAATAAACATGTTAGGGTGTTCTCATCAATGCCAAGCCATCACAGCTTATTAAACTTCGATATAACATTCTAGTGATTATTGGGTTACCCTTGTACAAGACGAGCATTCTTGCTTGCTATGTTGCATTGTGTGGGTTCTATTTTGAGATGTGTGGTTTGTGCTGTTGTTTTCCATAAAATTGCATTGTCCTGACAGGTCTATGTAAGATGGCATGTCAACGTGCCTTTATTTCTCATCTTGCAGGTCCAAGCCAGGCATTGAGTCCAGTTTTTCTTCCTTTATTTCTCGTCTATTCATTTTTACTAGTGTTTATATGTACCAAAAGTGCCATTTCCAATGAAGGTAGGTGTTATTGAGAATTTTAGGTGCAATTTCTTTAAATTTCTCAAGTTTTTGCCTTGAAAGTTGAACTCTTGAGCATGCATTTCATCCTTGCCTCAGCTCTGTCTGCCAGAGTAGACTAAAAATGTAATGGCAGACATGTTTGTTCAAGTGAAGCCTGGCCATATAGAACTACCACCTTTATGGACTCTGCAAGAGGATTTCATTTTTTTTGGTTGCAATTAATGTTTCATTTTGTTCATCAGGAAATACAAAATCTTATCAAATTGCAAGGTGTAATTCCAATCTAACTAAGATGGGGCAGACAACATGCCATGATCATCTAATTCAAAAGTGCTTGTTAGGGTTTAAGTAGCTTACAGTTCTTGTTCCTGACATTAGTTTTTGAAATATCAATTTGCTAAACTGTTTTAACCCAATTTTCTCTTGATTTTATGGAAATTGGGTGTTTAGATCTAGAAAATTTAATCTCTATTATTTTGGCTTCTCTTAGTATGAATACAATTTTAATATGTAAAACCCATTACAGTAAGTAATCAAGTGTTCACTAGAGAAGCAATACCCAGTTTCAATACTCATGCTTTCCTCCTTAGTATGGTAGTTCACTCAAGTCTTCCGCCTCCTGCATACATCCTAACCTCTGAATCAATTAATTGCGAGACTATCATGCTGGGATACACCATGTTCAAAATATTTTCCAGAAGAGCAGACAAATTCATCTCCATATGGGAAGGGAGGAAGAAATTGCAGGTTTAAGGTTTAGTCATTGCAAATGGAATCATCGCACTTTTGACTATTTTTCAATCCTCCCAAATGCTATTAAGGAAACAAAAGCAAGTATATTGTTGATCCATGGACACCTGTTAAGCCTTTCAGATAGTTGGAAGAAACCTACTATTTGAGAGGCTGAAGTTATACCTCTCCTATGCTTGGAGATCTCTATAATTATGACCCTATATGATATTCAAATGATCATCTCTGGGTTCTATTATATATATTAACATAGTAGTCAAGCAAGGTGTTGACTGCCTCACATTATTTGGACTTCATATTTATGGATGAGAGTTTCTCATTTCAAAATCCATGGGTGGTAAAGGTGGAGGCCCTCTATGGGATCTCCATTTCACTATTTTTTGACAACACTGTCCTTCTATTTCACGAATCCAAAAAAAAAAGTACATTTTGAGCTCATTCTGAGATGAACATGGTCTTCAAGTCCACCTTGAAAACACAAAAGCATGTAAGTAATCTGTCCTTCTTTTCAAGGATAGCAGGTAGAAATGGTGACATCCTAGTCTTTCCTTTGAATGTTATTATTTGGTTCATTCTTTAACTTGTTTTCGACATTTGTATCAATGTTGAATAGAGGATTGCAACATTAAAAACCTTGGAGAGACGATGTTTCCAACTTCATTTTTAGGATATTCAGGCTAAGTTCTGGTTTCTTGAAGTCTTTTCATAATACTTTGTTACACATGAATTTCATTTTCTTCTTGCAGAATTTATAGAAATGAATGGATATCTTGTGGACTGTTGTAAACAAATTTAGTTCTATTACCATGCTCAAGAGAATTTAATGTTTGTCATTATTGGAGGACATAGATATACCATAAGAGCTCGGTTCTGTGTTGTAGCCTTTTATTAAGACTTGAATTAGTTAAACCCTCGGACATACTGCAACCCTATATTGAGGCTTGGTTCTATTGAAGCTGCCATACTTTGGACCTCTTCTTTGCAGTCTCAGGTCAGGGATATAGCTACAGGATTTTGACATATTTTATGCGGTGAACATCTATTAAAATCTTAGATTATCTCCTATTTACTGATGCTTGGACAAAACTTTCGAATTATCTAAGTCACCCATTTACTTAAAACTAGCACATTTGGCGGATTTTTTTTTTAAATATTTTTAACCAAGATTGAATGTTATGTACTACATATAGAAATCTGGAGGGGAATGGAGCGTTCAGGTTGTACAATGTATTACTTCAGTCTTATGATTTATCAATGTTCTGTTGGAAACTAAGTTGAATGCTGGTAGAGTTCTGTTGCGTTATTCTGTTGTAAATTAAGTTGACTGCTGGTAGAGTGATGTTGCATCGTACCTTTGAGGGTATCTCTATTTTCGGAGCATACATGAGAATGCTACTGTTAATTCTAGATGCCTCTGTTGAAGGCATTTTTATGTCATGTCCTGATCGGTAGAGGTGCTTCCAAATTCACTCTGTTCTAAGCTTTGGGCTAAAGAATGATCAATGACATACTTAATGTTATTGAATAAGACTTACATGACTTTAAGAACGATTAGATATCTTCTTGGTAAAGAGGGTAATTTGTTCAGAGATTCTTATTATGTCATGCTTGAACATTGAAAAGCATTCAGAACAGATAAAGCTGTATGTTTCTTTGTATCCAATTGCCATTTGGATGGTACAGAAGATGGTACAGTTGGTGTAAATTGATGAATCAGTGTTTATCACTGGAGTTAAAATATTATGATTTTAGGCATTGAATGGCCCTGTTGGGCGAAGTAAATAGTTTCTCACACTAATAGCTTGAAACTTTTGATTTCTCTTCCTCTTTACCATTATGTTATGTGGGATATTTCTGGCCATATGTTGTCATTCTTCCTATTTGAACAATGCCATTGTTGTGATAAATAGTGGCCATGCAGTCCAAGTGTTGAACCAAGTATTTTTTGTCAGTAATAGTAGCCTTAGAGTCTCTGGCTTGTTTCAAACTGGCAAGTCTTGACAAATGCCTGTCCTGGGCTCTTAATTCCTGAGAGCCCTCAACATTATTTTTTTTAATATTTTGACATTTTCATTGGAAGACCGACGCCTTAATCGTCGGAAGAGCAACGACATTTTTTTAATATTTTGACATTTTCGTCGGAAGACCGACGCCTTTATCATCGGAAGAGCGATAGTATTTTTTTAATATTTTGACATTTTCGTCTGAAGACTGATGCCTTTATCGTTGGAAGAGCGACGGTATTTTTTTTAATATTTTGACATTTTCTTCAAAAGACCAACGCCCTTATCATCGGAAGAGCGATAGTATTTTTTTAATATTTTGACATTTTTGTCGAAGACCGACGCCTCGATCGTCAGAAGAGCGACGTTTTTTAATTAAATATTTTTAACTTTTTCGTTGGTAAAACGACGTTACATAAGCGTCAGATGCATGATGTTCTAAACATCGGATCATATTTCGTCGGAATTGCGATGGTTTTTAAAATGTCAGAATTAAACGTTGGAAGCCATAACATCGGAATTGCAACGGTTTTTTGAAAACATGAAAAGTATCAGAAGACCGATAGTTGGTGATCGTCGGAAGATTGACAATTTTGCTTCGTCGGAAGACCGACGCTTATAAAACGTTAGAATAGAGACACTTTGTAAAACGTCGGAAAAAGTGTCAGTATTGCGACACTTTGGCAAAGCATCAGAATTGTGATGTAATGGCTAACCATGTTTTGTCCAGCCTTAAACCATCGCTCTTGCGATGACTATGTGTCGGAATAGTGACGAAGTGGCCATCGGAAATTGGGCCAAATTTTCTAGTTCATGTAGACTTCATTGGACAAGATTCGCAAGAACCTTGGAAAACAATTCTTCGACGAATATTTCCATCCAGGTACCAACATATTTCTTATGGCTACTATTATTCATGTGGAAAATTTGGTCATAAAGCTGTAGAATGTCACACATACCCCAGGAATGTATACAATTCTAGGAGATCTGTCAAATATGAATCTCCCAAGGCTTAGCGAAACATAAATAGATTTGAACATGTAAGAAATAATATTGAATGTTACAAATGTCAAAACTTTGGACACATAGCCAGAGACTACAGATTTGAAAATCCTCTAGAAGAATCTTCGAAGCCACAAAACGAACGAACATGGAAGAAGAAGAATACTAATAATTGTGCTCTCGCTCTCCAGGCTCAAAACAACAAAGATGTGTGGTATGTTAATAGCAGTTGCTCAACGCATATGACTGGAGATAGAAATAAATTTGTATCTCTGAAAGAGAAGAAGGATGGAACCGTGTCTTTTGGAAATGATGGATCTTCAAATGTTATAGGATCAAGTACCGTCACTCTCGAAAGAAAATATGCTCTAGCCAAGAATGTTCTATTGGTTGAAAACATGAATCACAATCTGCTCAGTGTTGGAAAAATGTGTGATCAAAGACACACAATACTATTCAACTTCACAAAATGTGAAATCAGGAAAGGTAGGTATGGTGAAATTGTGGCTACATCAAGTCGAGCTCCAAATGACATATATGTTCTGGATGAAGCAACTAAAGTACGTCTACTAGCTAAAGAGGATGATATAATATTGGGTAACAATGATGACCAACTAAGAACTTTTCTACAAAAATGCAAAGTGAGTTCAAGATGTCTTTACTTGGTGAGTTGACATACTTCTTAGGGCTTCAAATATCTCAACAAGAGAAAGGAATATTTATATGTCAATCCAAGTACATCCAGGAAATTCTCAAGAAATCCAAAATGGAAGATTTCAAACCCATCCTTACTTTGATGGTAACAGGTTGCAAATTGAGCATAGACGACTCATCTAAGGATGTGGATTAGAGGTTGTACATATCTATGATTGGTAGTCTTCAATATGTAACAGTCTCTGGGCCAGATGTTATGCAAGCAATTGGACAGGTAGCAAGATTCCAAGTAGCACCAAAATAATCACATATTATTGCCGTCAAAAGAATTCTTCGATATCTAAAGGGAACAAGAGAATATCGCTTGTGGTATCCCAAGGGTAATAATCTCATTATTCAAGCCTTTACAGATGCAGATTGGGAAGGAAGCGTTGATGATCATAAGAGTGCTCATGAATCATTTGAATATCTTCGCCGGAAGCTTGGGATTCTCCCAAGTTCTCATTATATTTTCCTTATTCAGAATATAAATGGGGAGTGGAAGTGTGTACAGGTCCATAGGATGGTTGTGTGTCAGAGGGAGTTACCCTTTTCCATTGATGTCAAAGGGGGAGAGAATGTTGTAGGAAGAGGTGTCATGATCACAAGGGGAGTACTTGTGTTGCCATCAATGCCAAAGGGGGAGATTTTTGATCAATGGTTGTCATTGATATCAACCCAAGCAGTACTAGGGGCTACCCCAATATTGCATGAGAATTTTGACCTACCAAATTATTATATTTTGGTTCAATAATGCTTTTTATGGTTTCTACTTGTCGAGATGTTTCCATTGATATTTGGCATGCCACGTAATTCTTCACGGTTTGAGAGATATTCATGTTTGAAGTTTGTAACCCCAGTTAGTGGGCTAAAACCCCATGGGTTTGTGGCATGGGTCATTGAAAATTAATAATTAATATTTTTTAAGCTCCTAAAATCCCTCCCATGTTCACTTTTTGAAGCCCTTCTCAACCTAAGAATTTATATAAATTGTGATCCTCATATCCTCCTTATGCAAGGGATTTCGCCATCTGAAACAGGTCATCGTGGAATTTTCGCTCTAAATTTTTTCTACAAAGGTTAAGAAGCTGAAATGTTTAATATGCGAAGCTGAAATCCTAAGGAAGCTCCTGTAAAACTTTTAGATCAAGGTGCGAAATATTTTCTAAGATATGATTTGTGGAATTCAGTGTTTTTGTAGGCTCTTGAAATTCATCTCAAAGAAGTGACCTTGGGAAAATCGTCATAAATCTCTATCTGAGTATCGGATTGGAATTCTGTAAAAATTGGAAGATAGCGCATGGAATTTAGTTTTTTATCTATAAATTTTAGAGTTGAATGAAGGAACAGTGATACGTGGCATGCCATACAAGTTCTCTCTACTAAAATAGTCCATAATTAGGGCATTGTAAGAGATTGGGCATAACTCTCCCTTGAAGAATCCAAATTGGGTTAGACCTATGGAATTGGAAAAAAGACTCAAAGGCCTACTATAGGACAAAAAATAACATATTGGGGATCTGCAATAATATAGATACACCAGATTCAATATCGAGCTCCTAGAAGGCAAGAAAAAGCTAGATCATGTGTTGTCAAGGGCTGCAAAGGACTAGACTTTCTAGGGCAGCAAAGCAAAGCAAGGTGTAGCAGAGGGTAGCATGAAAAGGGCAGAAATAAAGGTGCAGAATAGTAGCAAGCAGTTCATCACATGAAGTCTTCAAGTGGGCAACACTGCATACAGTCACTGTAAAGGTATGATTGCACTAAGTCATTGTAAATACATTATTGTAAAAATTGTACTAGTGTTTATCTGCCAAGAGTTGAAGAGGCAGTTTCGGGAAGTCTAGGATCATCATTAGGTGGTTGTGTCATAGTTGGGGTTATGGTCTAGTGTGTCTTCTTTTTCTACATCATTATATATCATTGTAAAGTAGACCTTTTCCCTAGTACGGGAGTCCATTCTTCTTTTATTATTCTATAGGGTGGTAGGGTGGTGCTAGGTTGGTGCATGAAGTCACCAATAGGTTCAAGCCTGTGAAAAATTCAGGGTGGTATGGTGGTTCTAGGGTGAGTTGTAGCTCATTGGGTGTTGGGGCATCCGTTCAGTTGACTACTGAAGAATCTCGGGCATTGGAGTGTCCATCCAATGGGAGCTCGAGAGGAATGCTTTTCTAGATTCTAGGAAGTTGGAGATTTATTTTCAATTGGAGTTGAATATTAAAGAATTATTAGAAACGAATTAGGTGTTTTTTTCCCAGAGTGGGTTTCAACCTTAAAAACTGTGTGCATTTGTGTTCCTTTTTTCTACTACTATCATTGTACAAACACTGATAATAATTGAATATTAACTAATGCTCTAATTGAAATGAATACTGATTCACCCCCCCCCTCTCAGTATTTCCAACACTATTTCTACACCCATACCTTCTATGGCTAGTGGATCAACTTCATTTCAAGGGTTCCCCTTTGGAAGTGGGCATATCCCTCATTCAAACCCTTCCTTAGGATATATGCCCTTCACCTCTTAGAATCAAGGTTTCAATCCTTTTTCCGAGGGTCAAGGCTCTAATGTTTTTTTTGGGATGGAACCCTGCTTTTACAACATTGGGAGCAGGGAGTCAGTCTTTCACTGGTCAGCAAGGGAATGTTCCTTTCCCTTCAGCGGGTGCTTCTCGGGCTTTTTCTCCATTTTCAAATGCTTGGAACCCTTACCAAGGGGTTTCTTCTTCATTCAATACCTCGGTTGGAGGGAATGTCCCTATTTATAGTAACCCTATATTGGGAGGGGGTCCTTCTCTAAATGTTGGGTCACAAGGTTTTTCCTATGGTTCAACATTTTCTATGAACAACATCTGGCAACCTGGCGCCTCAAAAAATCCAGGTTATTATTTTTAGAATGAGGGGAATCCTTCCTATTGGGATGGAATTCCCACGCTCCTCCATGATTACCATTTATGGCAACATTAAACTTGCTAGATCTATCAAAATTGACTAATGATCCTATTCTATATAGTCCGGGTTAGCATCCGGTGCCCACTAAACTCCCCTCATTCATTCCAAAGTTTGAAGGGAAGACTGGTGAGGATCCGGCGGATCATGTCACCACTTTTCATTTATGGTGTTCGTCAAACTCCCTTATCGACGATTCAATTAGGTTGAGATTATTTCAACGAACCTTAACTAGAAATGCGGAAAAATGGTACATTGAGCTGATTGGGGTTAGTTTTGTTACTTTTGGAGAGTTGGCTACAATGTTCTTAAACCATTTTCAGTTACTTGTCTGTTATGACGCTGGGACTGGCCTCCTGGCCAATTTTCAGTAGGACAAAGCAACGCACATTTCTGATCATATTTAGGAATGGAGAAGAAGGAAGAGGCTCATTAAAGCCCAAATCCTGAATGAATTCCTTCTTGAATGGTTTTTGAAATCTTTACAGCCAGAAATCTCAAAGGATGTATCCCTTTCAGGGGTATTTTCTGAAGAGCAATTTATTTTTAGGGCTCGACAGCTAGAACTGATTTATTCTCAATCTCAAGCCCTTAATAAAAATTTTCCGGATGCTCCTCACTCCATATTAAATTTAGCCAAAGCTAAACCTGGTCCTCATGGTGACGAGCTTATCGGTTCGATCGATAGTGGTACGGCTAACATGCTAAATCAATTGTAGCAATTGTGTATACAATCTGCTCCTTTTGGTCAGGTTGTGCCTTCAATGTCAACTCCTTCTCAATCCTTGGCAATTAATGTTGTTCAAACTTCTAACCCCAAAGGAAATCAACAATCCCATGGGAAGAAGAAGGGACGAAATAATAAGAAAAAGGACAAGGATGGAAAGGGAAATGCAAACAAATCCAACGATCATGTTGGAGAGGGTAAGAAGGATAATAAAAAGAAAGTTAAGATTACATGCAAGTTGTGCACTGGAGACCATCTTACGCACCTCTGCCCTAAAATTCAAGATGCGCAACGCTTGTTAGCTCAATAGGGTTCTTCTAGTTCCCAAGCTGTGCTGACAAACCCTTTTCTCCAGGGGTAGAAATTACTTGTTGGCGCGAATGAAAATACTCGGGCTCTCTCCGGGGGCAATGAGAAAGGGGAAAATCCATCAAACATATACATGATGAGTGCTCACGCATATATCGATACAAGATCTCATGATTATGGTGAAGCTGAGTCTTTGAAAGCTAATGGTGCTCCTAATAATGCTAAACCACTCCATATAGAGAGGTCTGCATTTGAGCCTATACCTCGGATGCCAAAAGGGTCTACAAAGCATATGACGATCAATCCTAATGCCAAGGCTGCCCAGAACTACTCCATTGTAGAAGATCTGGCTCAAATTCCTTATGCCATGTCTGCGTTAGAGGTACTCCAGTCATGTCCTACACAAAGGAGTGCATTTCTCACTTCCATTGGGGTTGTTGATCGGAAGAATTCTCTGATTATCACATTTGATATGTCAAATTTTAAAAAGATACTTCCTTACCATATGGATTTCCACATCAAGTCAACATATTAGAAATTTAATATTTTTCGAACAGTTGTTGATGAGGGCGCTTCCACGTGTGTAAAGTATCTTGCATGCTGGAAGGCTATTGGATCTCCTTCTGTTGTCCCTTCAGCCACTCTTCTGACTACGTTTGATGGTCATTCTCATAGGATGCATTGCATTGTTCCAGCTTTACCCATCTGTGTTGGGGGTAAAACTGTCAATATCGAAGTTGAGATAGTTGATGCAAGCTTAGACTATAACCTTCTGTTGGGGTGAAACTGGATCTATGAGATGGATGCTATTGCATCTTCATTATTTCGTATTGTATGTTTCCCTCACGAAGGGAGAATTGTCACAGTTGATCAACTGGAATTAGGGGAATTTTGAGGTCTAAAATGGACCTCCTAAGGAAATTATAAAATAATAATGGAAATAATAAAATACAATTTGATTACATCATCAAATTTTAGAGGGAAAAAAGAAAAAAATACTTTTTCAACTCATATTTTCAACTTATCTCCCAAAGTTTTTACTCACATTTCAAGTGGGAGTACTTTTTGGATGCAAAATTTAATTCCTCATCCAAGGAGTACCCATGTTGAATAATTTTGATGGACCTTGCTACAGGAAAAATGAGAAATACATGAAAAACGTGTTTGCAAACACATTTTTCATGTATTTCTCATTTTTACTATAGCAAGGTCCATTGAATGTATGCAACATGGGTACTCCTTGGAAGAGGAATTAAATTTTTCATCCAACGAGTACTCCCACTCAAAATTTGAGTAAACACTTTGGGATATAAGTTGAAAATACGAGTTGAAAAAGTAGTTTTATTATTTTATATTTTTTTTTATCTTTTTACCCTTTTACTTAAAAATTGGTAAATCATCCCCCATGGTTGACATGATCATCTTGAATCCTATTAGTTCTTATAAAGTTTATTTTGGTTGTACATTTTTCTTAGGAGGCCCATTTTAGACCTCAAATTCCCCTAATGATTGTTCTCTTGTAGATCTGAATGCATCTTCTGACTCAACCGTTCCCTTGGTGAATGATACCAAGCAACCTGTCGAGAATTTTGGGGTTGGAATCTATATATCCTTGATGGGTATTTTTTATTTTCCACCTCCTTCGGTTCATATCAATTTTATTTCATCCTCTAGGTTTCCTACTCGGAGAGAGTTCTTCCGAACTCACTATTTTTCAGACCCTTGGACCTTACCTTCTCCTACCTCCACATTAGCAGAAGGCCAAGTGGGTAGAATGCCATTTCCTATGTCTGCAGCTGAGATTGCTTATAGATCTATGGTTGACTCTGCAGATTCCATGCCAGTTTCTTTTTCGAAATAGGAATTGGATGGAGATGTGGCTCCAACTTGGACTCTTAGTTCATCTTCTGCTTAGGATTGCCTTGATACCACTCTTCCATATGAAGAGGCCATCCTCGAAGCAATGACTGGTGTAGAGAGACCATGGGATGATTTACATCATCGGTCTTATTTTCTACCAGACTTGAGAGAAGTTGAATCAAGTTTCTCTAGCCTTCAATCTTCGGGTCATGTTCACCCAATCGTGAACCCTTTAGAACCAACACAAGTATTTTCTAAAGGGAAAATGGTTGTTATTTATGCTACTACCCCGGTGAACATCTCTAGAGATCCCAACATTATTTAGAACGTCTTCGTTGGAGCCAAGTGTTCCCCTAAAGAAATTCAGACTTACACTGATCTATTTCAAGAATTTAAGGATGTTTTTTCTTGGTCTTATGAAGAAATGCCTAGTATATATCCATCTATTGTCCAGCATGAGATCAAGGAATACAAAAATGCTCAGACTATCAGGAAAAATATTCATCCGGTCAACCCTAGAAAGGCAACAACTATCAAAGCTGAGGTGGAGAAGCTACTTAAGGTGGGTTTCATTTACCCCGTTCCATTAACTGAGTGGGTTTCAAATCTAGTTCCCGTGGACAAGAAACAAGGAACGATCTGAGTTTGCATCGATTTCAGGGACCTAAATAAGGCATGTCCTAAAGATAATTACCCCACACCATTTATATATCAGATCATCGATGAGTGTGCGGGGAAAGAGATTTTATCCTTCATGGACGGCTTCTTGGGATATAATCAAATCACTATTTGTCCTGAAGATCAGCATAGGACTGTGTTTATTTGTCCCTGGGGTACCTTTTCTTACAAGAAGATGCCTTTCAGCCTTACAAATGTTGGAGCTAACTTTTAGCGGGCCATGTATTACACCTTCCATGACATCAAACATATTATCAAGGCATATTTGGATGATTTAGCTGCTCATTCTTGGAAGAGAATTGATCATCATTCTCACCTCCATTGTTGACTCGAGGGGTCCTGACCTAGGTTTGGAGGTTAAGTTTTGCCAACAAATCCCTATAATACTAGCCCTTTCGGCAGTGACCTGCTCGCCCAGGTCAAAGTCTCACCCAAAGCAGTATGGGAAGGTGCTGGAACCAGGTTTCTGCACCCTAAGAGAGAGTAGGTAAGTCAAGAAGGTCTGCATTCCCAGCTTATCGAGCTCATCCTTGACAGATCTACTCGCAGGTTTATATAACAGAGCACAGATCTAGTAATTACCTTCACATCCACGTGCGTAATACCAATTTATCAACACAACAACTATAATCACAACAATTAACAGATCATAGATTCACATAACAGAAACAAAGATACTTTTGCAGCTATCAACTAGATACTTTCGCAACCCAAGTTCATCATAACAAAATAGATCAAGATAACATCATATATCCAGTAGTACTTCGCATATATATTAATACCAAAATCCTCTTACAATCCCAAAATACTGCCTGCGCACACATCCAGCAGGGTTTGCACACAGTAGGACTGAGGATCTCCATGCACACGGCCAATAGGGGTCCTTACCCAAACAACCCAACAAAAGATCTAACAATTCGTGCTTAACATCAATCTCAATTCTTTCCTACCTATGACTAAAAAAGTTTCATCTATTTATACCGATTTATCCTACACATCCAATGGTATGCAAACCATGGTTTGTGGACTCTTGGTCTACCCTTGACTCGTTACAATGCATTAGGGGCTTTGACCCACCCCAAAACCCCTGCGTTAGACTAAATATTACAAAAAATATACAAAAATGGAAAAAATTCACAGCTTTAGGAGACCTTGTTCCAATAGTCCCCCAACACAATCTTGTGACTTTTCTCGAGTCACTGTGATGGTGGGGTCTCCACCTGTGCCTGCAACAATCTAATCGCCTCGGCTAATCAAGACAACACGCCTTCACTCTAAGAAAAATAATTTTGCATAATGTTGACCAAATTTTGCAAAATTAGGCCTTTTGTTGCGGCGGTGACACTCTCTAGAGTTTGGTTTAGCTGCTTAACCGCGACATCAACATCTTGTGACAGCGTGAGGGCCTAAACATCCCAAGGCTTTAGGCGGTTACCAAGGACCTTCTTCTTTTGCCTAAGTTCATCAATATCAACTTGGAGGTTGTGACTGGTGTGCAGCCATGTCAAACGTTGAGCAGGAACTAAAGTGGGCAGGGTGGCCTCTAACTTCTTGAACTCTTCTTCTTTCTGTCGCAGGTCCTGGTTGATTCTCACAGGACCGGGTCGTGCTAGACCTTGGTCCATAGTTGCATGGTTGTTTCTAGTAATTGGGTGCCCTGCGAAATTTTCCCTGTAATGACGTTCGTAGCCATGGTGACCAGCGTAGTTCGTTGGGCCCATACCTCCGGAGGTGTTTCATGCTACAACTTAGCCTGCAGATTCGCAATCTGTTGCTCCATCCGCGTCTTGACCACCTGAAATTCCGCCCTAGAGGCCTTCAATTCTGCGACCAACCTTTCAACCTTAGCCTGAGGGGTGGCTGTGGTCAAGATCTCTATGGTAACATCTGCGCAGAGGTGGTGAATGACATCTTCGAGCTTCGTTTGCTTTGCGATGGCGAGGCACACTTCAACGTTCTTTGCATCAATTGTATTCTCAGCCACTCCGAGCTATTGGTGCACTTGTTGGTCCCGATGGCGAATTTTTTGAAATAAAGAGGTGTGGAGACCTTGCAAGGCTTCATGAGGTAGCTTGGCTAGATTCAGCTGGACTTCTATACTGGCCTGACTTGCAGACCCAGGTTGGGTGGACTGATCACAAGGGTTGCACTAGGTTGAGAACAAAGGTGGTTTTCATATGTAACTAGCGCGGCACTGCTGGTTGCTGAGGGCATTCATACCCGAGTCACACTAGTCTACAACATGTCTGCCTTCCACTGTAGAGTGTGAAGCTCAACCTGAATTGTGTTGATCGTAGATTTCTATTATTCCTCTAAGGATAACCATCTGCCTTTTGCGGCCAAAGTGACCATGTCAGCAATTTGTTCGTAGTCTCCCTCAATCAGTGTAATTGTCTCATCTCGTTCCATCCGTTGAGAGCGTTGTTTCTTTCAGGGCCCTTTGATAGGCTTGATTGTTCGCTTCGTGCCTTGGGGGGAGGTAGGTCCTCCTGCATCCAGTCCTTCTATACCTAGGTCTGGCTGCGAATCTACCTGAGTCTCCACCTCAACATCCTTCTCAGTGGTCTGCTTCTACTGCGCATCCTTTTGTGTTGTTGTGCCCGTGTCCTTCTTGGTACTCTTTCTTGGTCCTTTGGTATCTTTAATGACGACATGCAGGATTAATTTTGGTGTGTTGGTTCCCTCAGAGCTCTTCGCGCCAGTTTTGAAATCGATCTTCCAGTTAGGATGCCAAAGCGCAATGACATTGTCAATTTCTTCATCTACCACCATATAAGGGAGCGAGGTCCGGGCTTTATCCTTGCGTGCTCAGATCTGGACGTTGTGCATGGCGACCTAGAATGCCGCAATGCCTTTGTATCTGTCATATACTGCTGGAGACAACCGTGGTCGGGAATTAATGGCTACTTCCAAACTACTCTGAAAGAGGACCCAGAAGACTTGGTTGTCCTCGAGACGTTGTGCATCCTTTGAATCCCATAAGTTTGTATATTGGGCCCCCTCGCACATGTCAGGGGTGAGCTCCGGAGAGACCTATTCCTCTGGGGCTTCCCAGGATATCAATGTGATGAGAAGTAGTAGCCAGGAATAAAAAAATGCCCATCCCTAATCCTAGGATTCGCAAAAATTGGCCAAAAACTCATTGCACAAATATTGTGACCAATTGAAATAGACCCCTTTCTCGCACTGGCCTGTGAGCTGAATTACATATGCGGGGATGGAGGCCACCTGACATTTCCGCATCCTTTTACATGCCAATAACATGGTACCCAATTTAATAGTGGGATCACTGATGGTTTTTATCAAGAAGCCGCGAGTATTCCACTCCACATGGTATTTTTGTAGCACATACTCAACAGTTTCCCCTTCATACTTCTTGCCAACCCGCTTGAGAGGGTTCAGCCCTTCCATAGGAAGACCAATGATTCGATCGATGAGCACAGCGTCAATAGTGATTCGATCCTTGATCCACAAACACCCATCATGGACCAGTGCAAGAAACTGATGCACCAGATGGTCCGTGATATTGTAATGGCCGAAATGCGGCATCCTGAGCAGGTTGAGGAGCCCGAACCCTGCCACTCTGCGTACCCAGATTACGGGGACAATTTGGATCCCATCATCCTCTTGAACTCGTTCTAAATATTACTTGGGTGCCAATTCAGGGAAGGCCTCCAAATTTTCCAAGTCATGATCATCAAATTTGATCTCATGGAGCCTTCCAAAAGGTTCACCAATAATGGGGACCTCGCCCAGGGTCAGCGACATCTACAAGTAGGTGATTAGACTGTTGAGGTTCTTTGGCGTGTGTGTTGAGGGCCTACGCAACCAAATAAAAGGAGGTAACCAATTGATGGGTTCTGCGGCCTGAACCTCTTCCTGCACAGCTCGTGCCTGGGGCGTTTCTCACGGGGATTTTACATTTCGTGGGGAAGTGCAAGGATTCTCTCCAGTCCATTTCATGGGTTTCAGGGGCTTTCTTGAACCCTATTATTTTTCCTTCCCCTTCTTCATGACTGGGGTGGAGAAAAATTCTTCAACTTCGGACTCAATCTCCACCACTTCCTTAGTGCCTTGTTCTGCCGAGATTACTGGTTCCGAAGGTTCAACGAGATTCATAGTCGTCATCCTGGCGCGAAAGAAAAACTTGAGATTTATACTGTTAGAGGGAGCAGGTTGCTCGCACATGAAATAGACACTATAGGAACGGAAATTCTTACAGCACAAATTTTTCTAGGACAAACATGCCAATTACAAGCTATTCAAGCGATACGGAACCCTTGTCTGACCTATCCTGGCCTTTCTATAGCTTTGGCGAGCGCCCAACTGTAGGGTAAACTTTACTTGGAACTTACCATTAGTAAAACAGTAAAAAATCTTCAGAGATCACCTCATTAAATGTTGGCCACCTGCTCCTTCCAAAGGTAATTTTTTCTTTTTACCCGATTTGACTGTACCAACGGCAAGTTTTCGCACCCTTGGTGCACTCAGCGCACCACTACGCTCCCATCGTATCCTTGCATTTTGAGCATACTTCCTTCACTTCTAGTGCACCTACTATAGTCTAAGTTTACTCTTGTGCCACTGGTGCACCCCCTGGGCTTCCAATTCGCTAACCATAACCTGTGCATGTAATATCCCAAAACAGGGATTCAACAAGACATAAGTTGTATAACGGTATTTCTATGATGAATAAGCTTAAAATAATTTCAATAGACAAATATAGATCATTTGGAAGTATAGCAGCAACTTATATTCTGATCTATGATCCAAAAGATGGGGAAAAGCAGTGATTTATGCCATAAAAGGGTTAATTTCAGAGATGTGCGTAAAACTAAGGGCAAGTGACGATGGGATCTTTTAGCTTAGGTCATGAGGGACTTAAATACCAAATTTGAGCTGAAAAAAATGACTCTAGCTATGTTAAACAGATCTCCCACTCCCGATACGGCTTAAAAACACCCAATCCCCATGACTTGTGGTATGCAGAAATTACTGAAGCTTATGCAGCATGATTTTCTAAAGGTGCTAGATTCAATATGGTATAAACATCAATAAATCAGATTCATAGTGTTGCTCATACAGTATAAGAGGAAGAATGAAGACTTTTATGAGAAACACCCTCTAGAAGGGGTGTTGCAACAATTGTATTTCACTGTAAAACTTGACAGCATTATTTTCTGAAGCATATAGAAATTTTTGATTACATATTAGATATAGAGCAGATATATGTGCAAAAATTTAGATCCATATCAGATCTGTACACTAGAAAGGCCCCTCTTTCAGATCCCCTTGGGGTTTTCAGCAAAACATGAATGTACAAGAGTAGATATGAGATCTACTATAGCAGATCTATAGAATGATTCAGAAATTATGAATCAGATATATCAATAAACAAATCATATCTGAAACATACATGGATTGGATGGCCAATCCATGGATCACCACAGTGTAAGGAAGGCTCCTTAACACCAGAGATCTCTCCTCCAAATAGTTTCTCAAACACCCTACAACTTCCCTCTTGCAGATAACGTAGTTATGGGAGAGAACTGCGCTGTTAGCTTCAGTACTGAGTAGGCCTAATTCCTAGATCTAAAAGTCCAGCTCTAATGATCCAATACACTCTTTGAGGAGGTTAAAAGACACACTCACTAAGAAGAGGCACTAGATTTTCCTAGATCTGAATAGATCTAGCTTCCAATACTGTAGCTTGCAAAAAAATTCAAACCCTCAAAAGAATCTGAATTGTGGTTGCAAGATGAAGCTTGGCCTAAAGCCTAATAGTGGACAAGAAATGCAAGGCTCCTCCAAGATCTACTCAATGGAATAGGTGGGATTCCCAATCAGGAACACCCAAGTGCTAAACAACACTATTCTCTGCTAAATAGCCAAGAGAATAAGAAATGTCTAAACAGACAATATCTTCTGAAATCATATGGTCATCAAAAAACCTCTCTTGTTGTCCTTCTCTTCCATTTATAAGATAGAGTCTTTGCAAACCCTAAACCATATCAAATGAATTAGCCCTGTTCACATGAACAGTCTCCAATTTGATCCGTGGTGTTTATCTAGGAGGTTCAATGAATCTAGAAAACACTGTGATTTCGTCATGTTGACCCAGTCAAATAGTTCAATCCCCTTCACACATAAGGGTGTTTTAATGTAAATAGCCCAGATATGTCTTTGTTCACATGTGGCATTGATTTATTCATAGCTTTAGGAGTTTTACATGTCCTCCTTTGCATTTTTATTCATCAACATGAAAAGAAAATAAAAACAAAGAAAAATTGAATATTCCTATTAGCTTGGGCTAATTTAGGAATATTACAGTCCTCCCCTCCCAAATGTTGCTTGTCCTCAAGAAAATGTAAGGATAGAACTGAAGAGCCTCTCCTCTTCTTCTTGTAGCATCTTCGAATGATATGTTCCTCCAAAGAACAAGATGCCTTCTCAACAATATGCCCTCAAGTTGTTCCTCCCATGTGTATAAGCATGCCTTTGGTAAAATTCCCAAATGGCTCTCCTCATGAAAAAGTAGAACATACATGGAAACAAAATTATGTGATCTAGAGGCCTTCTTGAGGCATGGAATCAAAAATATGTTGGAATCATCATCCCCATGTGAAAGCTCCATCCCCAAGCTATCATCCACAAAAAGTGAGTTACCCTCCAACATAGTCACTCATGGAACATCTCTTCCACCTTAAGCTCCTGCAAAGAAGGTGGGCTGCATGGTTGAATTTGTGGGATCAAGCTGTCCATCCCACTCTGCTTCTCTCTCCACTTATGATATGTGTGGAACTGATGTTGACCTTGAGCTTAAATATAACGGTCCTCAAAGATGACCCAAGTCACTTCATAAAATAAATCACCCATGAGGTGCCTCCTCAAATAACTCAAGATCTCCAAATGGCCCCTCCCATAAGAAGACAAGAGGTGTAGCATGGAAATCATGGTCTGCCCATTATTTATCCTAAAACATGAAACATTTGAAGTATGGAGAATCATACTCCCAATGGGCACCTTCATCTCTTGTGCCACTCCCCCAATAGAGCTTCCCATAATCATAATAACATCATCAGTATATGGAAGTATGAACAAATGAAAAAAAGTTTCCATGTGACAACCAGGGGTTGGAATATTGTTCCATATGTGGAACCATCGCAGTGCATTCCTTGCCTGCCTCATATCATAGTGCAACAAGTGTCTTTTCAGCCACTTTTTTTTTGCCGCATTCATCTTACAAGATGAGATCATGAAAGTACAATTTGGTGCCAATGGTGCACACCATAAATCATGTGGCATTCCCTCACAAACCACAAATAAAATGGCCAACATCAATGCTGCAA